>MQRK01222663.1:0-21403 GCA_001938485.1 Girardia tigrina | reverse complement strand
ATATATATATATTACCAGATTTTAGAAGAAGAGGGATAAAATGCTGTTTAAAATAAAAATAGCTAAACTACATAAAATAATAAAAGACATGAAAGAAGGCCGCCAGTTCACCAAATATGCAAAATGAGATAGAGCCACTCTTACCTAACTATTTAAATCTTTTAAATCATCTCCAAGTTCGATTGTTGTTTCTAATTTAAGGAAAATGAAAAAATAATGCTGTTTTTAGCAGAACATTATTTGACAATTCTCAATTCATTGCACATAAAAACTGTACAAATACAAATTTGTGGACTGGCTGCTTTCTGCAAACTACGCTCAAATTACATTATAAAACCTAATAATGTTTAAAGAGACACACTAAAAAAATCATTTTAACATATTTGGTTTAAAAGATACAAGAAAGAATAAAAATGGTTGCTCAAGGTAGTTTCAATTATTGAATTAATTTCTTTTAAAAGATTCAAAAATACAATATAACTTTTCTTTCCATTGTTAACATAAATAAGAAATCGAATAATTAAATTTTTGGTTGTGTATTTCTAATTAATTTTTATTTTCTGGTTAAAATCAATTTGAAATTATTATATTATATAAAATTAGCATAATAATAATGTATCAAGAAAAGGAAAGACTGACATTCAAAGTCAATTAGAATGATTTAGTACAATATAAGTTGGTTTATTTCTCTAATAAACATGTCTTTTTATGAGATATTCATGAATTATTAGGCGACTTTTTTGAATAAATCATTTTTTTCCGGTCTAAGATTATTCCTATACTTAAACTTTTAACATTTTTCATTATAAAGTTCTACTCAAAGATATAATACAACCTGTTAGTCGCGTTTTTGTCATTATCATTATCAGCAAGTTCACGATTCATATTCAACAAAAAGATTTATTTCTATAACAAAAATCGATTTTCAAACAAATTTTCGTTAACTAATTTGTTATTTCTCCAAATTCTTAATTAATTTCATTTAAATTATTATCTTAAATTTTATCTTAATTTTAATTTATTCAATTTAATTTATTATATTCTAAAACATTTTTTTGAAATTTTTATTTAATCAAACTTGTTATTATTGTTTTTTAATTTTATTTTTAAAATATATTTTAATTACAAATACACTATCGTGCAAATTAGTTGGGACACTTCGTTTTTCGGTGAAAACTCAGCAACCATCAATCTGATTTTAATGAAATCAACAACCAAGGTGCTAATAGAGTAGAATATTATACTCACAACGTTTGGTTAAGATATCTTTAACGCAACGAAAGATTCGACCTTTTTAATGAAAACACCCCGTGAAAATTACTTGTGACAGCACTTTTCAAGTGCGAAACATTGATGTAAATCCATAAATTGACATCTCCTTTGAAAGATTTCTTGTCAGTGTACACAGGTCGTGTATTTTGTCGTGTTTTAATAAATTTAACGTTGTGCGAAGGTATATGAATGTGTGCGATGTGTGTATATGAACCAATCACATTCTTCAGTATTGACATCAGTCACCCGCTTTATATAAATGTACAGAATAAAGTAATGTGATTATTTTCTACTGAATCAAGTCTGTTTATACTTATACGTCCGTTGCATACCATGGATGTGGCTGAAAACATTAGAAAAGTTGCAGTTGAGCATCATAGGAGTGGTTTACCCATCAGAAAAATTGCAAGAAACCTCAATCTCCCAAAGTCAACCATTGGAAATATTATCAAACGATATTCAATCACTGGGGAAATTTCGTCCAGACGTCGTGGAAGATGTGGTCGTCCTAATTTATTGACCGTAAGGGAGGAGAGAAGTGTCTGCCGAGCCAGCACAATGAATCCTCAAGTCACTGCCCGAGAGCTGCAAGCTTGTGTTGGTGGAAATGTTGTCCGTGTGTCCGTTGACACAATCAAAAGAACTCTACGAAAGCATGGGAAACTCGCCTACAGGCCTATGAAGGGTCCTTTTCTCACCCGCCCATCAAAAGGCTGTGCGCGTGCAATGTTGTCGTCAATATCAGTACTGGACAGCTGAAAATTGGCGAAAAGTAAGCTAAAAAGCAGTATAATCGTAAATAAAGACTCCAAAATTAACATTATTTGGTATTTTTATGTTTATTTCCATTAGGTTTTGTTCTCGGATGAAACGTACGTGGATGTCGGTGTTGCTCAGTCTCGATTTGTCCGCCGTATATCAGATGAAAGGATTCGCGACGAACATACGAGGACTCATCGAGCGTTCGTCCAAAGAGTCCTCTTCTGGGGATGCTTTTCCGCCGCTGGTCCAGGCCCTTTGATCAACATTTACGGCACTATGAAGAGGGGTAATTACATTCAGACTGTACAGGATCACATGCTACCCCACATTCAAGCTCAGTACCCGGATGGCAGTGGCATATTCCAACAGGATAATGCTCCCTGCCAAAAGTCTCGCGCCACTATGGCTTTCTTTTAATCCAATAACATCAACATTTTAGATTGGCCACCTTATTCACCTGATCTCAACCCCATAGAGAATCTGTGGGGTATCATAAAAAATAAGGTACGTCGTTTTCCACTTCTTGATCGTCAGTCTGTGGTGGCCGAAATGTTGAAGCAATGGCAATATGTTTCTACTGTAACAATTTGTGAAAAACTAGCAACGTCAATGCCTGCACGCATTGCAGAGTGCATTACAAATCATGGTGGACACACACACTATTAAATTTGGAAGAAGAAACTCTTGTAAATGTTTTATTTCTGATGGATAAATATACAGTAAAGTGTAGAATTGTCAAGAAATGGATGGTGTCCCAAGTATTTTGCACGGGGGGTTTTCATTAAAAAGGTCGAATCTTTCGTTGTGTTAAAGATATCTTAACCAAACGTTGTGAGTATAATATTCTACTCAATTAGCACCTTGGTTGTTGATTTCATTAAAATCAGATTGATGGTTGCTGAGTTTTCACCGAAAAACGAAGTGTCCCAACGGTAGTGTAAAATGATTACATTTAATTTACACTTATTAGTGGTTCTTGGAACATTGTCGGGATTATTAGTAGCAGACATTAAAACTTTTATTATACCACAAAAAAAATGTTTAAATCTAATATTTAAACAAATTTATTTTTTTTGAGAAACAATTTGTTTTATAAATCTTAAACCGATATAGATAAAAATACATATAAATATTCATATTTGCTTTTTTTATTACTTCTTTAAATCAATTTTATATTACGATATCACTTTAAAATATTTAATCATTTCATTTAATTTTATTACTTTTTTAAAATCGTTTCACATAAAAATTATACACTTTATTTTACTTTTTATATTATATTAAAACTCTCAAAAAATTTTTAATAGCAATTTAATTGATCTTCTTAATTTTAGTAATTTTATTTTTTTCAAACGTTACATATTTAATTATATAAAAATTTTAATTTGTACATATTTAATATAACCTTCTTTCAAAAATTTTCCCAACATTTTTGATTCCTAACAACACTAAACTCTAATTTCTTTAAAATTATTTTGTAAAAATATTCAACTTAATCTTAATTTCTTTCAAAATAATTTCGTAGTAGCATTTCATTTTATATTTACATTTTAAATGTTACCCCGTTTATTATTTATTTTAAAATTCTTATTTTAAAAAATTTTACTAATTATTAAAATAAATCAACTTTATATAATGTAAGTTTTATTAGATTTTAAACTCTGTTTCTTATTTTGTATAATTATTTAATTTTTGTTAAAATTTTAAATTAAAAAAAATTACAAGTTATTTGATGAATTGTAAAATTTTAAGTAACTCCCCCGACAATCGAAATAAGTCAAATAAATTACAGAAATCTAAAAGAAGTATAAAAAGGATTCATAAAGGGTAATTTATAAAGGATTTAACAAATTAATTTTGGTTTAAATGATGTTTAACATAATTTCTTCTGACGAAACTTGATCTTGAAGATAGACTTAGACCAAGACAAAAGTTAAGCTGCACTCTTACAGAAATATAAAACTCATCAAAGAAGGTCTCGTTTTACACATTTTGTTAATAAAATATTTTAATATCAGTTGGATTTTAATTATAAATATTTCAGCCGGTATGTTATTTTCTTTTGATTATTTTCTTTTATTATTTAAAAAAATAAAAAATAATTGATAAAACATGCAAAATAATTTTATAATTAAGCTAAAAAATACCTTAATTAAATACTGCCTGTAAAACTTATATAATATCTATGGTAAAAAAGAAGCATTAAAAATACCGAAAATTAATTATATTTGTGGAGTCGAACCTATTTTCCAGACACTGATTCTAACAGTTATTAAGAAAGAAAATGAGGAAAAAATTCTCTTAATTTATCTTTTATTTCTTTTCGAAAACATTTTAAAAAAAGATTTCTAATCGTAAAATCTGTATTTAATTAGTTCACAGATAAAAAATAATTTATTGTAAACGGAAATATGAAATTATTTTTGAAACGAGAAAATTATTTGAATAAATATAATTAGTTTGCTTTGAAAAGAAATTGTTTTAAAAGTTCATTTTTAATTTTAGTATTTCTTTAAAATAAAAATACAAGTTGAAAATTAGATATCAATTTTTATGAAATAAAAAATAAAATAAAATAAAATAAAATACAATACAATACAATAAAATAAAGTAAAATAAAATAAAATAAAATAAAATAAAATGAAATAAAACAAAAACAAAAAATATTCTGGAAAGGTAATCTCCAAGAAATACTTGATCGCATAAGACACGCTTGAAATCCCAATTAATGAGATTTGAAGCGTCATAGATTTTCTGAGGCAACATTGACTCTTTACATTCTCTCCTAGAATGAGAAATATAGAATCTCAATGTTTATTTTTTTTGGATAATTAAAATATATGCTGCCAAGATGTGGGAACACGTCAATTTGGTCGTGGTAAATTGGTTGGGACACAATTTACCACGACCAATTTACGTGGAAGCTCAAGATGTATACATTAGTTTTGCTTATCTAGGTATCTTTTAAAATGAACTCACAGATAATTTAGGAACTGATTTGTTCAACTCAAAGTGTTCAAGTAATCATTATGTACAAAGATTTTATATAATTGATTGAAACAGTTTTTCGTCAGGTTAAGTAGTTTTACTCCAAACTATATTTTTTGGATGTTTTTATTTAAGGATAGCAGAAAACAAAACCCCAATATAATAACAAGCAAATATAATTCGTCAACCCTAATCTAATGACGAAAATTGAATCAACTCTGTACAATGTGATTTCACAAATCCAAAACAATTCATAAAAAAAGTCTAAACTCTATTTTGCACTATAATTGTTTTTAATTATTTTGACGAATTGAAAATATAATCAAACAAAATAGTTTTCGTATTGTAACAGTATTTATTAAAACGGTTAAAATGTCCATTCTTTAACTCTGAAGCATGATTCACACAAGGTGAATCGAATTTTGAAATTTAAGAGTTGAAATAGCCATACAATTCTGGCAAAATCATACTCTTTGTAATCTTCTATTTTTCAATCGCATTATACATGGTGATATAACTTACCTCGACATTAGCCTCGCATCTAACATGGTTAATAGCTTCTTTTGGTGTAACAGTCCATAAATCTACTTTATTCAATTCCGATTTAATATCACCACCATTGCACATGTGTATCATATTGCATCTAGTAATAACACAAAAATTAATGATTTCCTTAAATCAAGCACTTAAATTGTAGTGCCCTACTTACTGACACTGCGTGATTATTTTATTTTGCATATTCTTTGATTTTTGTGTTTGTTTTCGAGTGCTTTTGTAACCCTTTCGTGCTTGATGTCTGTGTTTTCTTTGTTGATTGTTATTTTTGTACCAGTGGAATTCCTTCATCAGTAATATGAAAGTGAAACATCATTTCATTTCTATGGAAGTTTCATTGTTAGAAAATCCTAGTTCTCTTGACAGTCTACAAAATACAAAGTGTTGTTTCTGTGATTGATGAAAATAAATCCGGAATTATTTCCTACAGTAAACTGTATCGAAAGTTACGAAGGTATCAGAAAGTAATCAGAGAAAAAGAATCAGTTAAAAGATTAAAGAAAGACCAAAATCAAGAAAAAATTCTTATTAAAGCTCAAATAATATATATATAAATATTTTTTTCGTAAGGGTCATATAATATAAATAAAGATCGTCAAAAAAATCAATAAATAATTAATTACAAATGTTAACTGAACGACGATTAATATGACTACAAATTTTGGACTAATCTTCTGTTGTGAAGTATGTATTCTTTAGTTTTGTTTACTGAATTAAAAGTTTTCGTGTTACTTTTCTTTCAAATTAATCATTTAGTTTAGTTTTATCGAGTACTTTTATATTTTAGTAAAAATAGTGTTTTGTCAACACTCGCAAAACACTATTTTTACATAAATCAATGGGCATCCAACAATTCTTCATCCAAGGTTTATAATTTTTTTATTACGTTGAAGTAGTTTGAAACTTATGCCCTTTAATGCCGATGATTTCGAAAACATGTTAACAAACTCCTGAATATAAGTGAACATGCTTCAAATTGGTAACTCCAGCTCTTGTTGCTTTACGCTTACACTCCTTAAATTTTCTTGTGAGGATTGCATTTTATTAGGATCCTTTAAAATTTTATATTTCATTTTTCTTATTTAAATATCAAAATTAAAATTTATTTCATAATCGACAATTTTTTTGTTTAAATGGTTTTATGAATATTTTTATTATTATATATTTTTTTTAATAATTTAAGTAAAATTTTGACATGAAACTAATCGAAAATTAATTATCTTCCGATGCATTTCTAATGTCATATGAACTTCTTTTTATGATTTATTAAAACAAAAAAATAATAAAAATAAATAAATAATCATTTGATGAAAAGGATAGGTTATTAAAATATCTAATATGATTGGTTGTTCAACTAATATCAAATAAATATATATATTAAGTTGGGCAAATATTGGTAAATAAAAGACATGGCAAACAACAGTTCTTTTTTCAATAGCACTGAAATCTTCCAATCTTCTTCAATAAGCCACGTCTGTTTTGGAATAACTATCGTTAGCCATTTGGTTCATTTGGGAATTATTATTTTTATAAGAGATTTAAAATTTCTATACGGGTTTCCTATTACATTGAGTTTGTTAACGAATACTGTTGGTTTCATCATTCTCATGGTCAGTTGTTCATCTAGAATCAGGATTTCCCAAGATCAAGTGATCACTTCTGCCTGGCCAGAAATAACCACAGAATCCCTCTTCTTATCCGCTGTATCGTGGAATCTCGTCGCAATCATTCAAGTCGGTTTATTAACAAAATTTACCGTTTTCTTAACGAGAAGATCGTTTTCTAATGGTAACTGTCGACCTAATGTATTTTCACATACCCTATTGAAATTTCTATATATATTTTTTGAAGTCGCTTTTGCGATCGGATTTCCTTCTTTTCTCGGTTTGTGGAGAGGAATCTCTAAACCTTCAATGCGAAAGTCATTTCCAATTTATGATTTAAAGTACCATGAAATCGAATGCAGTCTCAGTCAAAGCAAACAATTATATGAAATGTTTCTGAGTCCTTTAATTATTATAATAATTTTACAAACAACAGGAGGTATAATTCTGATGGTGATTCTGAGAACCAAACACAGAATACTTGATTCTTTAACTGGTGTCATCGCTGATGAATCTCATACGACTGGAATAAGACATAATGAAACTAATGGTTCAGCGGATCACTTTATGGATCCTGAATTCTGTTTGATTCTAGTCCGTTGTAGAATGAGTGTTAAATTAAGCTTGTCATACTTACTGGTTTGGACAGTTGGAGCGTTTGCATTAGTATTTTCTGATCCATCTCTGTGGCATCTGTTTACACTGGTTTGTGCTCTACAAAGCCTTTTTATAGATATAAGTTTTATTTTTACAAGACCAGTTTTAATGACAATTCATAACTGTAACTTACAGGCAACATCAATTCCATTCAATATCAGATCCTCTCTGAGCCATATTCATTTTGACCGCTAGTATATATATATATATATATATATATATATATATATATATATTAGAGGATTTTTATACATATGATTATTTTAGAAAATATTAAAAGTTTTAAATTATTTTTTTAAATTCAATATATTTCAGAGTTAGATTTTAGAGCTAAATTTCAATGGATATTTTACATCAAAATCATCAAATGAAGAAAAACGCTAATGCAAAACACATCTTTATTGACTTGTGAATATTTTTGTATTTATGTCGTATTTATATCTATATATAGTACTATGTTTACAAATAGAATAATGATTAATTATTTTTTATTAAATTAATAAAAATATATACAATTTTCATTTGACCTCGTTGGTAAGTTTATTAAATCTGATCGTAGAAGTGAATTTAAAGTCTATGGATCTTTTAAATTGAACATTTTTTTCAAAAAATAATATTTATATCATATCGATCAATAAACCCAATAAAACTGAGAATAAAAATGATATTAAAAATGATATAAAAGAACTAAAGATTCTAAAATATGTTTTGAATATTCTATATACCGAAATTTTTGCTGAATTTAAACGTTCAATTTTGAAGTGTGTAAATAATGCTTTTAATTTAAAAATAATATCACAAACATATAAAATCGAAAATGTATTTTGAACTTGAATCTCCAACCTCATTTGAATTAATTTACATGTGAAGTACATGTACGTATACATTGGAGAGACATCTCGTCATCTCTGTAAGAGATTTAGAGAACATTGTCATAATTATATGTGCACAGTTTAATAATTATTGGGGGAGAGTAACTTGTTAAGTTCTATATATCATATCTTTATATCCTAATATTAATGTTCAAATGGGTCTCTCAACAACCTTATTGAGTGTTTTCAGATGACAAAAGGTTTCATCAGTGACATTATCCTTGCTTGTCTATATAAACATGATTCAAAATTCATTTTTTATTTATGATCTGACATTGACGGTTATAGCGTCGAAATTAATTGTCTTTGATAATAATTTTTTGGGATGTAAAATGGCGTCTTAATGTGTTCAAAAATAAAATGCCTCAATTTTTGAATTATTTGAATATATATATATATATTATATATAATTTATTTTAATTTATTATATATAATTTATATATATATATAAATTATATATCCTTTTTTACTCAAGAATATTCGTCCTCCTTTAAGATTTTCATTGTAAAAATAAATGTAGAGTACTTTTGCATTAATTTACAAATAATAAACCCATTAAATTCTTCGTGACCTTTTTACTTTGAACGAAAAAAATCTCAAATTATATTTCACCCAAAATTATTGTATACTAACAATTGCAACATGTCCTTCTTCCAAATTTAAGTTATTTTGTAAGTTTTAATTAATTAAACTAAGTTATATGATTAAAATGTTGTATATATTACATATTTTAACGATAATACAACTCAGTTAATATTCTCAAAACAAAACTCAGAAATAATATTAAATATTATTTCATTAGATATTATTTTTCATTTATCTTAAAGGCACGTTTCCTGAATGTTTCCTGATCAAGTGAGTTGAAATACTTTTTATAACACAAGTGATTCTTATATAAATTTTTTCTCTACATTATGTCATAGTTGTGAGACGTAAATTAATATTTCTAAGTATTAAATGTTAAGTAACTTAATAAATATTTTGTATTTCATACAGTTCAAAGACGTTCAAATTATTAACTCTCCAATGTAAATAAATATGATTTAATAAAATGCAAATTATTTTAATACTTACATAATCACGTGAAAATTTAAAATCTATTTAAAACATTTTTAGTTTTGCGTTTTAAATTCTCCTAATATGGTGACTTACGCAAATCTAATGAACCATATTGTACCCGGAATCTTAAATGGAAAAGAGGATATCATCGAATTCATAACAGATAGCAAAAGATTCTTGGAAATTGCCAAAATTGAAGGTGATTTTAAAAGTGTTATTGTCAAAGAATTCTTGGCAAAGGAACATAACCCAATCCATGAAGAAATATTCATGAAGATTATCAATTTTAAAGAAAAACTGAAAATTCCGTTTTATAAACTGTCTTCCAGATTTTATGAATCTTTTCAATTATGAAAAAGGAAGAGATGTATTGAAAATATTTTTGATAATTTAATGATGCACAAATGGAATTGTTGAAGTTGCATTCATCCCACTTCTGACATCATTGTTGAAGTTGCTGTTTGATGTGCCCGGGATATGTTCCGGGCATCTCGCAGAACAAGCCGAGTGGTAGTGTGCTGAAATATGACACGGGAAGATGTGCTCGTCTAACGATAAAGTTTACCATATTTTGGTGGCGTTCGCACGTTCGTTTTCCAAACTTTATTTATTGACATTGAATCATTTAAATTTCATTTGAGAAAGAGAACGAATTATCGACAGTTTCTCTAAAGAACTTCACTTTTTAAGAACGAACAAACGATAAATTAAGTATAAAAATATGCCATCACAAAACCATATGAACGTGATGATTTGAATCACTATATATATATATATATATATATATTATTTGATTTATTTAAATTACTTGTTTATTTAAATACTTTTTAAATAAACAATTTAATGATTTTATTTAATTAATTTATTTAATTTTACTTAATACTGTATTTAATATTTTAATTTCTTTTACTAATTTAATTTTATTTATTTAATATTTTAATTTAAATTGGGCTCAAGTAAGGGTTAAAGACAATCGTAACGCGAACAAGTGCTCATTTAGAAACTCTGTTCTCTTGTTCTAAATTTAATGTGGAGACACAGTTTCTTTTCCATATGTACAATTTTTTTTATAGTTTCTGAAATTTTTTATTCCATCATTTTGTTTTTTGTTATTATTATTTTTAATATTAATTTACAGTATATAACACAACATTAGCAATATTACAAATAAAAAATAATGAAATTTGGAGCGAGAGATTTGTTCGAAATTTAATTGTTTTAAAGATGATAACCCTTGCTAAAACTGAGTTTGTATTCTATTACAAAATATTAAAAAAAATTATTATACGACCACTTGAATCGGGAAAGAAAAATTTGAAAAAAGATTGACAAAGAAATGATTTACTTTGATTTTTACTTATTTTGATTATTAATTACTATAATTAATATGAATAGTTATTAAAAAAAATCTCTTTTCCTTAGCTAATAAATGTAGACTAAAGAGGATCAGACATTAAATATCTTCGAATATAGGAATTTGAGAAAATAAAAGGAAATATTATGAAATATAATTACATTTGTTTCGAAAATTAAGAATCTTTAATAAGAATAATATTGATAAATTCATTCTGGCAAAGTCAGGGAAAGATGGAAAATATTTAACGTCTCATATAGGAATTATGGTACTATAAGTTAAAAATTTTGCTCTATAAAGTTTTTTTTATTTATAATAATTTTTTAATTTCAGTAATTTTGAAAAAGTTTGGTTTTCAATCGAAGTTAAATTTCTATTTAACCTTTATTTTTACACTGAACCTCATTTTTGTCTTCCTCTTATAACTATTTCCTTTAAATTCTTGTTCATGAGCATTAACAATTTATACGACGCTCAAACAATTATTGAGTTCTTCACAATCGAAATTCCGATTGAATAATTACCGCAAATTATGACCGTATTATTATTGAATTTCGACTATAAAATAAATACGTCAAAGTAATGTATTTACAATTTTCAAATTTTTACAAAAGCAAAATTCTTCAGTAAAACAAATATCTCAAATACCCTCCCTTGAGTTCCATGACATTTTACTATGTGGTCCAAAATTGAGCTTTTTCTACTTGATTGGGTATGTTCTGCAATTCTAGTACGGAGGTGACGATTTGTCTCTCCAATGTACAAGGATTCACACTTGTGACATTTATATTGATAAACTAAATTTGCTAAACTAAATATACCCAATTGTGTTTTAGATTTATTTGAGAAGTAATTAGAGATTTTATTTGTTTAGATTTTATTATAAAGACCAGTGTCCGTTTACAGTACACCGAGTAGTTTCTGTGACCCAAAATATAATAGAAATATGATTAAGGGTCTAGTGCATAGAGTTTGGAGTTTAGCTTCTTTTGAAATTTTTGATAAAGAAATTGATACTCTCCATAATAGACTTAGTAATAATGGTTATGATAAGAAATATTTAAATAACATCATTAAAAACACTGTGGAGTCAATTTATTTAAAATCAAAAGACAAAATTAATAAAAATTTGAATGCGACTGATGAAGTGATTAATTCAAAAAAAATTTATTTAAAAATTCCGTATTCCGAAGGTGCTAGGGATTTTAAACGAATTTTAGAAAAACAGGCCCCAGTAGGTGTTACAATTAAAATCTCTAATTACTTCTCAAATAAATCTAAAACACAATTGGGTATGAAAGCAAATTTAGTTTACTAATATAAATGTCACAAGTGTGAATCCTTGTACATTGGAGAGACAAATCGTCACCTCCGTACTAGAATTGCAGAACATACCCAATCAAGTAGAAAAAGCTCAATTTTGGACCACATAGTAAAATGTCATGAAACTCAAAGGAGGGTATTTGATAATGATTTTCCGGTTTTGATTAGTAACTTTGATCACAATTATGAAAGAACAATTACTGAAGCACTCTTGATAAAGTTTTGTAAATCTAGTCTAAATGTGCAAAGTGATTCGTCCAATCATATTAGAGTATTTTGACGTAACACACTGTGATGTTATGATCATCTCTCTATATAAACAATAACTTTCTAATTAAATACAGAACTGAAGATGCCACAAAAGTGACGAAACATGTTTTCCAATAAAAAATTAAAATTAAAATGGTGTTATTTGTTTTTAATTAATAAATTACCATTTGATTTAAAGAAATTAATTATTTTATCATTGTTATTTTCGTTTTCGATCATCAGTAATCAATTACTGATTATTGATTATTGATTGCTATAATGTTGGATTGTGGAGAATTAGGATAACCGCAGGAACTTCGTTATAAATAAGAATATGTGATTTTAATGTGTAAGTTTATTTGTAAATATTGATATAATTTAATTTTTCGGTTACTGCACTCATATATTCCAGTAAGATTTGTTTGCCAAATGACAAGGCCTCAAAATTGCAGATCGGAAAAACGAACTAATTTTACCAATTTCAGAAAGTCTTCTTTAAAAAAAATTAAAAGTTTTTGAATGTCTAAAACAGTTTGTTGGCCTTTGAATTAAAAGTATCACCATTTCTGACCTTCCTAGGCAACATCCACAGTCAGTGTCAGCTTCCTGATGTTTGATTTTGGTATTAATCAATTTGTTTATTTTATAAATGTTATTTAAATATTTTTCCCTGTCTGGAATTTATATCTAATGAAATAAACAAAAATATGTCAACTTGCCTCTTGACAAAATAATTTGCCACAAATTATAAAGTTCGTTTCCTGATAATTTTTACCCATTTATTTTTATATTATTTGCTTTTACATTTGATTTTAATGAAACTATAAGGATATAAATTTTTTTTGAAACACTTTTTTTCACTATATTAAATATTTTACTTGTAAAACAAATAATTAACCAGGTTTAATTTCTGAGTCCTTCCTTTTTAGAGAATGAAACAAAAAAATAATCGATTTTTTACATTACTTAAAGAGTATTTAATTATTTATATTGATATGATATTTTGTCAGGGGGACCGAAACTCTATCACTTCAAATGCTTATCACAAATATTAAAGAATAATAAATTAACAAAGAAAGAGTTTGTTAAATTATTTTTTAGATTTAAGATGCGTAAATTGGTCATGCAATTCAAGTATACCAAAGTCTCATTGTTAGAGTAATGTAAAACGGTATTACATACTCTTATTTGGCAATCGTTTTAGCAAAATTAGCTGAAGTTACGAAATTTCAAGTAAAAATAAAGACTCAAAAATAAAAATAAGACTTCTGAAAAAGATCATTTAAAAAAGATTCACAATGTTAAGTGATGACATTTAAATAATAATAGATGTCTAAAATACATCTACCAATGCTATTTGTTGTTCCATGTTCTAGGCGTTTTCAGTGGACATCCTTTTTAAAGCTTTTTACTCTATCTCGATAACGTCTTCCCCTCAAAACATGTAAGAAGATCTTGTACAGTTTTATGATCGTGATTGCTACCAGCCTATAAAACAATTATTTTGCCAAATCACTAATACATAGCAAACGGTTATTCTCAAAGAATCATTCGATTTATAAATCAGTTTCAATTTACTCTCTTGAACGTTTTGTAGCACATTTTAACATAAATAAAAATAACAGTTACATATTGAAGTATTGAAAAACACAGATTATTTTTCCAAATCAAGTCTCATTTTTTTACTTTTTATATTATATTAAAACTCTCAAAAAATTTTTAATAGCAATTTAATTGATCTTCTTAATTTTAGTAATTTTATTTTTTTCAAACGTTACATATTTAATTGTATAAAAATTTTAATTTGTACATATTTAATATAACCTTCTTTCAAAAATTTCCCCAACATTTTTGATTCCTAACAACACTAAACTCTAATTTCTTTAAAATTATTTTGTAAAAATATTCAACTTAATCTTAATTTCTTTCAAAATAATTTCGTAGTAGCATTTCATTTTATATTTACATTTTAAATGTTACCCCGTTTATTATTTATTTTAAAATTCTTATTTTAAAAACTTTTACTAATTATTAAAATAAATCAACTTTATATAATCTATAGTTTCTCTATTAGTCGTTAAAATTCGATCATAAATTAAACATATTAAACATTTTAGACTAGAAAATAAATAACTGCAGAATTTATACCGGAAAAAAGTTCAAAATGAATTAAATAAAGCTGAAAAAACGAATTTACCAGGAAAGTGTCACAGGTTCAAGTTATTCTGACTGCAATCCTATCAGTTTTGCATCGTTTCATCAATCAAGAAGTTGGGTACGGATCTAGAGCACATTTTTGATACCCATGGATTTCAATTTGGCGTAAGCTGTACCAACACTGATGTTGATCTTTGTTATCTGCATTTTCATGATAATTCGATGTTCTTCTTGGATCATCTCCTCCAATTTTTCATCAACTGTGTCAAAAATCTCTTGTTACCGATCTGATTTTTTTTATCAAAAACGGAAGTGTGACTACCACTAAACTCTCTCACTCAATATTTAACATTTGCCAGAGATTGAAGTCATGTAGGTAAGTTGACTGCAAAAGACAGTAAATTTCACTGCGTATCTTCTTCTACATCACAAAAAATTTGATAACGTATCCAACGTTTGAAATCGTCGCTCTGACGAAAATATAAAATGTCACAGGAAAATTTTAATGCGTTTCATAAACTAAAACAATTACTGAAATTAAAACCTATCTTAATTTATTAAATCACTCAAAAATGTAAAATTTGTTTTTACATGTATTACCTCAGGTTGTGTACTAATTGAACGCACCACGTAAAAAAGATTTTTCAGTAATGTAAAAATATTTTAATAATAAATAAATTCATATATTAAAAAAAAATATTAATTAAAATTGAAAAAATCACTTTGGAAATCTAAGCATGGTTTAAAATGCATCAGCAAGTATCTTTTCATAAGAAGTATCTAATTTTTCCTGTAAAATTTTCAAAACATTATCATGATTTTTGTTAAAACTAAAACTTTCGTGGTACTAGAATTGCCGAGCTCACTCAATTAAGTAGAAATTGCTCCGAAATTAAGAATATAAGAGAATATCATAGAAGTTTTAATTTGAATAAAAAGCATTGTAATGGCTTTAAAATTTTACTGAAGACATCGATTCCCCTTACGAAAAGAATAAATTTGCAAAGAGGTTCCTAAAATCCTAATAAAATATTTTAAAAGATGCGAAAATTGTGATAATCAATTAACCATTTTAAAATAGTTAATGTTCATTTAAAAAAATACTATGAACACTTATTAATATAACAATATGAAAGATTTCACAAAGTGTATTTATTACACTTATCGCCAATTTTATTGATTTGACACAATAAATCTGTGATTTTCAATTGTCTAAATGCATTTTCTCCTTGAATTTTATCAATCAAATCCAATATTTTATTCATCTTATCAGGAATATTAGATAGAAAGTTTTTTTTCAAACTCATAGGTTTAGAATACTATTTTTACTGTATCTTCTTCCTCCTCTTTAACATAATTATCATTTGTTTTTTCTTTACAGCATTTTCATTTTCAAAGTTTTCGACTAGATCAAAGAAGAGATGTTTTTCGAATTTTGGATTAATTTCAAAAATATGGAAACTCATCACATTCAGCATTCACTTCTTTAACACGGAAAGTTATGAAAGACTTGGTGAAACAATTAGAAATAGTTGCAGGCTTTACAACATTCCGTGCTTTTGAAATCCAAACTATTGCTTGATATAAATTAATCTTTTTTGCAACATATCTCTTGTGTAACGTTTTTACTGCATTTCTTATAATAGATTGACATGTCGGTCTATTGTTTCAAATGGTGGTTATCATGAAGGTCTATAGGAACATGTCGTTCTAATTAGCCACTGTCGCTCTAATTATTTAAATGGTTTTTCACATGTCAGTCTATTAGAGCAAGTTTATCAGTAACTTCAAATTGATCGTGAGAATGAGTTAAATTAAATTGGACGTGTTAACTGATCGTGAGAAGAAGCATTGGTTTTGGTTTTCTTTATAAAATAGAAATAAAAAAGCCGCAGAATCTATAAAATTATATTTTCAACAAATAAAATAAGTGTATGCAACGAATCATTAGTCGGAATTCGAGTCGTATTGACTCACACTATCTTGATTTGAATCATACACAGTGAAGTGCACACAAAATAACCCACATTCATTTTAATTATTTTTCATAAAAATTACTAAATTATTTACTAATTTTATAATTTTTCAAAAAAAATTAACCGATAACAACGAAACAAATTAATTTTGTAAATTAAAAATGTTAATTAAAAAAAATGTCAAATTAAAAAAATGTTTTAATAACAAAAATAAACTTTTCGGGAATTTCAAATTCTGTAAATAAAGTTAATTGATTTGAAATATTGAAAAACGCAAAATTTATGATAATCAAAACGACGAAAATCAATTTTTAAAACGATTTTCAAATACCGATTCTAGTTTAAATGAATAATACCGATCATTTATTTGGGAATAAGCGTCCATCATGTCAACAAATTGCATAGTTAACATTTTATAGTATATACCAATATTATATATACTAAAAGTTGCTGTTTACAAGTTTATGAATAAAGGCATGTATAAGACGAGTATTTTCAACAAACATTTATTTACATAACATGTACAGATGCAAAAAATATGTACATAGTATACAAGTTGATTATTTACAACAAATAATGTCCGTGTGGTAGTGTTCGTATTCCATCTGTCAAAATAAGTCGTTTGTCATCAAACCAGTCAAGGCTTCTCTTCCGCAATTATTACTGTGAAAACTTGATGTTCTTACTCTCTAATTCTTCTCATTTCTGATATGATGCTGCTTGTTCCATTAAAACTCTCAAATAATCATCTAATCCAATATAATTTGCTTATGTGGCCCGTTGAACTCCCTTGGCCCTCTTTTTGATCTTACCATCCACATCAATGGCATATATCTTAGACCGTAATGCCACGAATTTAGAGATGATTTGTCCATTGACTTCGTCCTTAAACTTTCCAAGGACCTTTTCATTTGATGTTGAATAATTTTGATGGTCCTTTGGATAGTCTGAGGTATCCATATGTTGAGCCATTTGAAAAAACTTCGCAAACAGATTTTCTGTATGAATCTGATAGACAAAGCTATCAGTATACATATACATTAGTTGCAAATTCCTGGTTGAATTTAGGGACCATGATGTCATAGTGGAAGTCATACATCAAGGTCTTGGATAGATCCAGGATTGACATCCCCATATATATTGGCTTACTAAACTCTAATGATGCCTTCAGCATGTGTATACTCACCAGGTTTTCGGTGTATATGATGCTGCTATGGAAATTTGATTTTGCAATGAGCTTCTTTGCTCGTTTCCAATCAGTTACAAGTTCGATGCTGATTCTGTTGCGGATATTCTCCACCGTTTTGCAAAAAAACGCTGTTGTTATAAAGTTTGAATTGATCTTTCTAAAAGTCGTTCTCAAATTGGTATTGAAATTGATATATGGCTGAAGCCATTTTAATTGACTAAACTGACGAGCCCGATCGATTTTTATGACTTTGAGACCATTTCTTATAGCCTGCTGGAGATTGAACTACATATCTCTCTCGATTTTCCAAATGACAGAGCAGCTTCTTATGTTTTCCATTAGGAGGACCTTTTCTCTCAGGCAGAAAAGGCAGCTGCTCATGTTTTGTATGGATGGATTTTGGATAATCGTCATCCACTTCTAATATATAGCCCACATCTCCATTAGGATCAACTTGTCTATTTGGATGTCTTGTGGTTGACACTTGTTATTACTTTGTTTAATGAATCACTTTTAATAAATAGACACAAGGCAGGAATTTGAATTGAAATGAATACTGACGTACATTTTTAACAAATGCTGCTTAATATCCATTACAAAGGATTTACTGAAAAATGCCTGAAAGGCCTCCATTTTGGCACTAAACCGTACCAATGTATTTTACACTTTCCAGATTATACCATCATATTCTTCCGCAAAGGAAAATGTCGAATAATTGGATGCAAACAACCAATTGATCAATCCACTTTACCTTACAATATCACCAATGTTACAATACAATCCATTACAGGGCATGTGATTATGCGGAGCCTATTAATATCAATGCTTTAAAAAAGACTACTCCGAATCATTATGAGCCTAAAATGTTTCCTTCATTGAGATTAACTTGTTTCAATCCAGTATGTGTAAATGGTTTTCGCTCCGGTAAAAATTATAATAACAGGTTTGAGAGATTTAAACTATCATGATTTTGTAACTCGTGTTTTTGACTATATTTTGTTTGCAACTATTTATGTTATATTTTCATTCAAACCTTGTATATATACTATTTACATATTTTTTTGCATCTGTACATGTTATTTAAATAAATGTTTGTTGAAAATACTCGTCTTATACATATGAATATATTCATAAACTTGTAAACAACAACTTTTATTATATATAATATTGATATATACTATAAAATGTTAACTGTGCAATTCATTGATATGATTGACGCAATACGTTGACATGATGGATGAAATAAGTTGACATGATGGATGCAATACGTTGACATGATGGATACATGACGATAGTAACTTGGATATGGTCACGTTTTGAATGGCTGATACAATAATGGTTGATAGCATAGTATAATATAATAATATAATATATATCTATAATATAATATTTGCACACATATATTCGAAAAAGCACTAGGCATTGATTTTTTTCAAAAATATTGATATGGAATCTGATTATTTCTATATGGGTTACTATAATTATGTCCAGACAGAATTTTGATATTTTGCTTGCTTCAACTTCTATACCCAATGGGCATTCGACATCACTTTACACTATAATGCACAACATCTCAATAAAGCACTATGTATTGATTTTTTCGAGAATCAAAGATCAAATTCCGGCTATTTAACCATAAGTACCTATCCATAAGTTCAGACAGATTTTTGATATTTTACTTCCTTGGACCTCTACACCCTATGAGAGTTCTCCCTGACTGTGGACATTCTGTCTCACTTTGAATTATATTATATAAAAAACATGAATATTCAAATACACTTTACACAATTGTGAACTTATTAATTTTGCAAAGTTACACATGTGCAGTATTGATTAGCTCAGTGCAGCCTAGGCAAAAAACTTTTTTGTGTAATTTTGGTGGTTTTTATATGGTTTTGATGATTTTTAAGGTGTTTTTCATGGTTTTTAAGGTAACGTTGATGGTTTCTAATGTGTTTTTGATTGTTTTTATATATAATATTAAGAGGTTATGTATCATGGTTACGGTAACCAAGGTACTTTTGATGGTTGATGCATAGGCTCTGGTACTTAGCTGATTACATAGATGTTATGTATAATTTCTATGCACGTTTTAAGTACAATAGGAGTTTTTACATGTCGTTTTTACATATAATATAAAAGGTTATGTATCTTGATTAACGGTAACCATGGTACTTGTGATTGTTAATTAGGTACATTAGATGATGCATGAGGTATTGTTTGATGGTAAACAACATACATATATCACATTGGTTTCATATATATACGAAAAAATCGATTTTTGAGCACTTTTTTAAGAATTTCAGAAATATTCGAAAAAAAACGATATTTCAGCACTTTTTCGAAAATGATGACATGGAATCTGAAGATACGTATATGGGTTACTATTCAAGTGCATCAGCACTTTTTTGATGTTCTGCTTCCTTGTACCTCTAAAATTGATGTGCATTTTGTGTAAATTTGCACATTATGCTAATTATAGGGAAAATTAATCAATATATGAAATTTTTAATTGCATATTCAAATAGAAAATCAAAATTCGCATCAATCACATGATATCGATTTTTGGCACTAGCTTTTTTAAAAAATTGTAGGTATTGATTTTGTACTTTTGTACATGTGCAACTTAAAAAGCACTGTGCTAGCACATTAAAAATGTGCGGCACAATGTGAAATATCGATTAGCACTTTCAAAATATCGATTAGCACATCTGGGCACTGTTCAGCGATCGATTAGCATTTATTTTTGATTGCTAAGGAAAGGGTCACGGTTAATATGGATACGGTAACCGTTATAATGGTTACAACCGCCTCGAATCACTGTATTCATTGCTAATAAAAATGTCTCTTGGTTACCGTTGCTATGGTAACTAAGACCTTGGTTACCGTTGTTAGGGTGATCGGAACCGTTGCTAGGATGTTTGGAACCGTTGCTAGGGTGTTCGGAACCATTGCTGCCTAGACTAGGGTGATCGGAACCGTTGCTATGGTAACCGCGACCTTTGCCATGGCAACGGGTGACCCTCCGGGGGTCAAGTGATGGATAAACCCTATTTTTCTCCTACTCGCGTTTCAGAGTATTATTTCAAAGTTGATTTTGAGTCCTATAGTCATGATCTTAGCTAAAAATTATATAATATCCTTCATGGTCATTCGAGACCAAAGTCTATATCTTAAATTTAAAGTATTTTATTATTTCTGTTAAAAAAATGAAATGATTTAAGTAGGGGAAAAATGCGGGCTCTCCCTCACCCCCCCGGGGGGGGATAGTCCTTAGTTACCGTGGTTGCCATGGTTACGTAACCAGTTACCCCGCGGGGTTACCATGGCAACGGTCGCGATCACCTTAGCAACGGTCACGGTTACCATGGCAACGGTCGCGATCA
>MQRK01222655.1:808-13541 GCA_001938485.1 Girardia tigrina | reverse complement strand
ATTAAGTTAACTTGAATTTTTTTTAATGTAAAATTGTACCTTAAGACCTAACAAATCATTCAGTGAAAATTTGAAGTTTCTATGTGGTCTAAATGCTGAGATATAGGCAAAAGTAAATGCCCCATTCTTGACAAGATGAAATACAGTGAAGGTATATGAAAAGTGCTTAAATAAGCAACTACGAGATGAGATATCAAAACTGAAAGATCGACGTTTTCCGAAAACTAACAATTTTCAAAGAAATAACAAATACGAAAACGTTAAATGCTACAAATGCAATAAAACTGGTCATATTAAGAGAGTTTGCAGAACAGTAATATGTTATGAATGCGGCGGAAATCACAAAAGAACTCGCTGTCCGAACCTCAAGACGGTGAAAGTGATGCAGGAAGAAGAACTATCATATACCCAGAGCATTAACTCGACATCTGTTCAATTAATTGACAAAATATGGATAATTTATTTGAAAAGTTAAAAATGCCACCATGCAGATAATTCGGCAGAATATGGAAATTTTTAGAAAATATACGTTAGACGTTAGTGTCAAAAACATTATCGAAGATTCCATAGAAACAAGAGAAGCAAAACCAATTGCATTCAAACCTCGAAGGACTCCAATAGGTTTAGAAGAAGCTGTAAATAATAAAGTAAAAGAGTTAGAAGAGGAGGGTATAATCAGGTAAAGTAATTCTGCGTGGAATTTTCCATTAGTAATAGTTAAAAAGAAAAATGGAGATATACGATTATGTATTGATTACTGGGGATTAAATGCAAAGACCGAACATCCGATATATCCGATCCTAACAAGTGAAAGAATTTTCGATGCGATAGGAGAAGAGAAATATTTTTCTACGCTAGACTTATCAAGCGGATATTATCAAATCCTAATAAAAGAGGAAGGTATAAAGAAAACGGCATTTACAACAAATTATGGACAATACGAATTTATCTGAATGCCATTCGGTTTGTGTTCAGCTCCAGCTATATTCCAAAAAATGATGATTCTTATTAAGGGAAAACTGGTCAAAATGTTTGATTTATTTGAATGACGTCCCCGTTTTTGGAAGGACAACAGAAGAGCACAATAACCGATTAAGTTTAGTGCTTCGGAGGATTAAAGAAACAGGTCTTAAATTGTCTCCAGAGAAATTTTGCATTTTAAAAACCAGTGTACGTTATCTTGGTCACATAATATATGTGGAAGGGGTGAAAACGGACCCTGAAAAATTGGGTGCGATAAAAAATTGGCATATCCCAAATTCATTATTAAAAAGTGAACGCCATTTTTCACAATTTATTTTCGTAATTAATTTCGGCGGATTACCCGCCATCTTCAGACTAAATTAACACTGGCTTTTTGCAGCTTATATATGAGAAAGGTGATTATGCAATCAATCGTGTAATAAAGGCTCTATTTGAAAATGTTTAACAGAGAAGTTGAGTGTGAAGCTTGGATATTAATTTTTGGATCCATGGATCTTATTAATAAGGTCTCACTCGTTACTCTCTCCCAGTAATTTTTAAATCGATTACACAGAATTTTAAAATCATTTTCTCCGATTTTCTTTTTACATTTTAAATTATGTTCGGCAATATTGCTCCCATTATCCAACCGACTATGCTCTTTGATCCGTTTGCAGAGATGACGAGATGTCTCTCCAATGTATGTGGCATTACACCCATTACATGTATATTTATAAACAAGATCGGAACACAAACCGAGAGGAGTAGGAGATTTATTACTGAACATATCACGAATTTTATATGATTGGGAAATAATTTTTAGATTCATGGTATTTGGGATCAAACTTTTCAAAATTGATGATTTTAAATGTTTAAAACCCTCTGAATAAGGAATCGATAAGATATACCTTGATTCAAGTGGGTTATAATTTATATTAGGTGAAATGGTTTGAGGAGTCGTATTATTAAGATTTTTATTATTACTATTTGACTCATTTAATATTTTATCTAAAGTTTGATGAGTTAATTTTTCGATAAATGATTTTGACCATCCATTCTTATTTAATAAACTTGTTAATTTATTTAAACTTTCATGGGCATTTGAATATGTTGACGAAAGAGACCAAGAACGATATATTAAACATTTAATCATGTTGCTTTTGTACCTAGTTTCACAGAAACTACCCGGAGTTGTGTACAACCCCGTGTCAGTTTTCTTTCTGTAAATNCCAGTTTCATAGCAATTAGATTTCCTGTTGATCAATAGGTCTAAAAATGGTAGAGTACTCTGCACTTCTTCCTCTACTGTGAATTTGATATTAGAATGGATCGAATTCATATAATTTAGAGATGGTTTTACATGATCTTTATTTTCGAAAATCAAAAATACATCATCTACATATCTTTTATATACAAGTGGAATATTTGGAAAAATTTGGAAAAATAATTCTCATGAACACAAAAATCTAAATGTGGTTGCATTTCGAGAACTTTTGACATTTGCCACATCAAATATAAATTTTTTATTTAATAATCAATGGTACAAACAAGTGGATGGTGTTGCAATGGGATCTCCATTAGCACCAACATTAGCCTCAATTTTTTTGTCCAAAATTGAAGAAAATATTGATTTGTTTTCCGGTTATAAACCACTTTATAAACCACAAGAAGCACGAGAAATCCAATTCCAAAATATCGGTGACACCAGAGGGGATTGTTAAATTATCATTTATGATAATATATTTTAAAAACAAAAAAAACTAAAAATATTTAAAAATCATTTATATTTGTTTAAATAATATGTTACATATTAGATATTAATATTTTTCGACTTATTGAGTTTATAATTCTTCAGATAGATACCACTTAAAATATTTTTAAATTATTTTCAAAAATATTTTAATTCATTTTAAATATATTATTTATGATTAAATAAATCTTTAATTTACAATCCACCATTAAAATATTTGAAATCACTTTCAAATAGATTTAAAATATTTTGATTAAAATATATTAATTAATTAAAACATTTTGATTTAATTTTAAAGTTGCTATTTTATATTTCAATATTGTCCGAATAATCCAAAGGTTCAAACATTTAAAATATCAATCATCGATCTGTGAGGGAGAAATGCAATCCTAAAAACAATATACAATAAACGCCATTCCAAACGATTTTGTACGATTTAGACGTCAATGTTAAAACAATTGATTTGTAATCAGGAAATTGCATACAGTTAGCGATTGTGTAACTAATACATTATTAGTACACCACTTAAGAACTTCTATTTAAGTTGTATCGAGTTTAATTTTGATCCAAAGATATTATATACAACGGTTTACATTACCCACTTTCCTAAACATTCTTAAATTCCTACGTTAGTACTACTTTTCGAATCTCTTGCAAAGATGATTTGAGGTTTCTCCTGGGTTTGTGATCTGTTAAACCAACAACATATGTATTAAATCTAAATACAATTCTAACAGGGTCTGAAATTTATTACCGAACATACTTTCAAGATTTTTGGTACTTGATAAAATTTATTGTTAATTTTTAAATTTATTATATGAAGAAGTCGGTTAACAAATAAAAATTCATTAACAAAAAAAGTAATTTTAATTGAATTGATAATTTTATATCAGTTAATATTACAACCGAGTTTTGGTTAATGTGACACTTTTGACATTCTTCGAATTAAATCTCGTTGTATATAGAAAGCTGGTCCGGTTAGAGGGACGACAGGTTAATGTGATTTAATGTGTTCATAATATACATTTTGGTCCATATAATGGGATTATTTTAAGGTTCTGTAATTTATTTTTTTCTCACAAAGTAGAACTAAACCCTACTCATCCTGAAGAATAAAAAAGGCATCGCTATCTGCAGTTTAGAATTTGATTTAATCAAAATATCTCACTATGAAACAGATTACAGATTAGTTTTATATAGTCTGATTGACTCTGGCTAATATTAGGGTTAAATCAGTCAATATTTGATATGAGACTTGAAAAAACAGAAATATACAAAGAAAACGACAATGAATAGGTTCAAATGAGCTACAAATGTAAGTAATTCCTTCATTTTAAAGAAAGTGATGCAGTTGGCTATTCAGTTCAGAGATGACTTCACCCTAACACATGATCTTTGAACCCACTACAGAAGGCATAAACTTTCACCACCTACATGGTGAAACGTATACATCAGAATAGCATTTATTATGATTATTTTTCGATGTAGATAAACAAGTTCATGTATCAATATTGTCTACGAATGTCCAGAAGAAATTGAGCGAGTCTTCGTGGTATAATAGACAGCCGTTGTACTAAAAATTATCGAGCAAAACAAACATTAAAATCAAATTATATTTAAATAATACTTTTAAATATTTTCTTTATTAACTTTTTTATGTAGTACTTTCTTTATTTAGTACAAACGCTGTTTGTATTTCTCTTTTACTAATAAGATAAAATTTATACATATGTTAATTTATATGCAAAATAATAAAATATTGAATACTATTGAATACTTCCTTTAAAAAGAAGAAATTAGATGATAAGGAGAATTTAAATTGATGTCCTATCAACTGGAATCAAACATGTTCTGTGAGTTCTCCATTAAGTTTTCAGTATGGTCGGGATTCGATTCGTTACATGATTTTGTATTTTCCTCGAGAAAATGTGATAAAATAATTTAAATTTACTTGCAATTTTTCAATGAGTTGAGAGTAATTTTTTAATAAACAAACAAAATCAGTCAGACCTATAAAATATTCAGATGACCGAATAAAACATCACTGGACAAAATATCACAAATAACTTTAGAGTTATGGTCTTATTTTTGGGTTATGGTTAGGGTTAGGATTAGGGTTAAAGTTAGTAGTTATGGTTAGTGGTTAGGGTTTATTTTATTTAAATTAAATTAGTTTCAAATAATAAGACTTGAAATATTTGTGCGGAATATTTTAAATTTGGTATGTTGGATTTTGGATGTTGAGTTTAGTATTTGGAAATGTGTTTCTCCCACCCAGATGGAAAATTGATATTTTAGATGTTCACGATGAATAATTATTCGAGCATAATTTGCATTTTAAATTTCAACATAAGATATTTAAAAAACTTTAAAAATATTAAATCGTTTCAAATTTTAATATTAAAAATTTAAATAAAGTAAATAAATTTTAACTAATTTTTAAATTAATTAAATAAATGTTTTTCTTTAAATAAAATCATTTTTAAAATAAAATTAATATGTAGATAAAGTTATTACGAAAATTATAAAATTAGAACTTTAAAAATAAAATTTGAAAATAATGAACATTTTTATTAAAAAACTTTAACAAAAATTTATCAATTTAGAACGATGTCGAATTCTGAAAGCTTGACTGAGAGTTGTCCAAAAGACAATTCAAATTGTATTGAAAATAAATGTTCGAAAACCCATGTTGGTGTTCTTAATAATATTAGTCAATTATTTGGGTATTAGAAACATAATCCAAACATTTCTCTCAATTAACATTTAGATTTTAAATCTTGAAAATATATTGCAATAATTTCATTCGTAATACTTAGCAATTGTGATATTTTGTCCTAGTGATGTTTTGTCCTAGAACCAAATATTCAATACCTACTTTATAGGGTTTAGTATTGTTTTTTTAATAAAAGTGTTAGTCGATTGGACGTAGGTGGGGCTATAGACGATTAATACGAACTAAACATTCTGCACATAAGGGTGGGTACTGTGAGACTTGACGGGGACTTTTCTGATATCATGGCTTATAATTTAATTAATGAAAAATTGCAAGTAATTTAATTTAAGACTCCCTCAATAATAAAATTAAATAAAAATAATTATTTCTACATTAAGATTTTATTCAGCCAGTTTATATTTAATTTAATAATAAAGATTGAGTAGAAAAAAATGTTTCATTAAGTCAACCTTCAAACAAATCAATTAATCATCAAATTTCCCTTATTTTAGATGAAAATACTTTTTTTCGTCAGAACTAAAATGTTGTTTGTGCAATAATTTCCTTTGTAGAAATGATTAATAGGTTAATAAATATTTGGAGATAAATTGATATCGTAAATGATTAAAATAAAAAAAATGAAAAGAAAAAATATTCGTCAAAAAAATGAAATTATCTTTTTTTGTATTTTTAATATAAAATAAACGAGTTAAAGGATGGGGCGAAAATATGTTCATCAATCATTTATATTTGCATCAATTATTTTCTTTAGGGTTTCCTTCACAATAATTAATTAATCAAATCTGATTTTTTTTAATTTTTTTCTCTTAATAACTTTTTTTAATGATTATTAATGAATTTGTGTTTATTATTTTTGTGTTAAATAATTTCGAATAAATATTTTTTATTGAAATTTTAAGAATATTAATAAATATATATAGAATTAAGACATCATTCTCAAACATTTTTATAACTTTAAATTTTAAATTATTTTTTAAACCAAACGACAACTTTAGTGATTGTTTTTATTTATTAATTAAAAAATTTATGTCCAACTTTTTAATTTGTAAATAGTTTTAAAATTAATTTTTTTTTATTAATTTAAATACTCGGTGTTTGGTGGGACTTTAAGTGCCATATATTGCGAACTTCTTCCACAAAAATCAAGCAGTCAATTCTGATTTGTATTCTCATCAGCTGTAAAATTTGAACCAAAAAATATACGAAAAGCGTCCGGGACTGGCAAAAAGAAAAGGTGTTACGCTTCAACATGACAATACAAACCCATATGTTTCTATCATCACTCATAGAAAATTATACAAGCTTGTGTGGGAGCCGTTACTCCCTTCCCAAATTCACTTTATCTTGCTCCATTAGACTTCTATTTATTCCGGTCCTTGGAGAATTTTTTGAATGAAAAATCTTTTTGTCAACTGTGAGGCTTTAAAAAACCATGAGGATGCCATATACCGATGGAATTTTGAAACTATCTGAAAGATGGGTTAAGGTAATCGAACAAAACGCAAATACTTTCCCGAATAAATTTTGTTCTTTCTTGTAAACGAAATGATTTAAATTTTCATGAAGTAACCCGCATTTTTTCGAACAACAAAATTTTATTATTATTATTATTATTATTATTATTATTATTATTATTGTTGTTGTTATTATTATTATTTAAATGATTTATGACTAAAGAGTTCAATTTGAGTCCAAACCAAATTAATTACAAAATATATAATCTCGACTAATATATAAATATAAATAAAATTCTGTGTAACACTTGTCAAAATCTGTTAGAATATATAAAATTTGAGTTTTTTTATTAAAATTTGATATTAATAACTATTGGTTATTTTTTTACGTGACCAATTTTCTGTTGATTGATCATTAAATTCTTTATTTCCTATTATTCTGAATTAATAAAAATAAATATATATATATATATATATATATATATTTATTTAAAATGGCTCATTATTATTTATTATACGAGGCCTCCCTAATATATAAATAATAATACTTATGATTATAAAAATGGTGATTGACCTATCTATAATTGAGTGGGACAAATGATTATTTTTTATGTAATATAATTTTTACTTAATATATTTCTTTTCAATTATTTAAAGGAATATTTATAACGTATTATAGTTTTGTGGAGGGATTATAATTTTAAATTTAATGATGTCTTAAACACAGCCTACTTTTTGTATTCTTCAAAGCAAATTCTTATTTGACTTAAATTAATTAGAATTTTTTTTGTGATCTTACTAAAAGAATAATCATTTGAGTAGACAGAGCAAATATTAAAAGATTGAGCTCGGTTGTTCAAGGCAGAATTAAGTTTAAAGGTCAAATGTTAGATATGCCTGATTGGAAAGGATTGCTGTTTCTTGGAACACCGATGTAAGTTTATTAATTATTAGTAATTATTTATTAATGTTAAATATTTTTATATAAAAGCATTCGAGACGTAAAACAGTTGGAAGAAACTGGATTGTTTCTCAACGACTTAAATAAATTTGATTCGGGCAAAGACATTATATTAGCAGGAAGTCAACAATCTGATGAATTAATGGAACTATTTGAAAAGGTTAAATCAATTAAGATTTGTTTGATAAGTAAAATTAACGAAAATAAAGAACTTACATTTTACTATTTAATTGGTTTTTATTATCATAGTCACAGTCTTTTACAATTTACTTAAATACATGATACATAATTGAACTGTTTCTACTTCATCGAGTATGTTCATCAATTCTATAGAGCATAAAAATTCTGTCGAACTTTCAACTAGCTGCAGTAAATTTTATCTGTCAAGGTCAAGAAAAACAGTTATAATAAGTCATTTAGGGCTTAATGATTTAGCGTACCTCTAGTGGCATATAACATGACTACTTCCTACACTCTCCACTATCTAGTTGCAAAATACAAAATAAATACAATGGTTGTTGATAAAGTCCATTTAATGAGTTTCAGAAAGCATCAATTGCTTGTAAAAATTTATGTGATACTTTTGGATATAAAGATGTAAATTTTTGGACCTACCATAGATCTTTTGTCAAATTTGTCCAGAAGATTTCATTCACAAAGAAAATCATTTGTCTGAGCGGCCACAAAAATTAAATCAGCACATTTTGCAGTCCAAGATTAAGAGTAGACCAATATAATCCCTGGAGTAATTGCAAAAGAGATAAGCATTCCCCATTCAACTGCTGACGAATACGTTAAATAACTTGGTTGTTTCTTGAAGCACAGTATATTTTTTATTCAAATGTCGACTAAAAGACATATATCGGATCACGTGAGGATCTGTTCATCTCTTAGTAAACACAATATGGAGTAATTTATAGACAAACTTCTTACGGGAAATGGAAAAGGATTCTTTATTAGAATATAAAATTTAAAACGTTTACTGTAAACCTGTAACATCCTCCACAATAATTTCAAAGCCAAATTTTCATCAATAGAATGTAATATTTTGTTTTTGGTGTGATAGAAAAAATCAAGTACACTTCGAGCTACCTAAAGTGGCTCTAACCATCAATGTAAAAATCAGTTTAAATCAGGTTGACAAATCAAAGGCAGCTGTCAAGAAAAGGCGGCCAAACGAACAGGAAAAGAATCGAATTTCGTCCAGATAATGCAATAGGATCTAGCTCCATCTCGCTCCATCAGATATTCTACCTAAATTATCTAATGGGTGTCACCATGATAGCTGCTGAATGTTTTCACTCCAAGGATGAAAACTTTTGTTGAAGGAAGATTGGTTTTGGTTGTAACATTTGAATGATGCAAAAAAAACGGATGGTACCTAAAATTTATATTAAATTATTTACTGTTTAAATTACAGCAGTCTTCAATTATTTTTTAGTGTTAAATTCACTTAAATTATTAAATATAAAATGAAAAATTGTTTATTATAAATAATTATTACAATACTTTTATTTAATTATATATACAAATTAGAATGTAAAGCATATCATAATATTCACTAAAAAATCTTTCTTTAATTACAAAAAGAAAGAAAATCGATTGAATCAAAGAGAATAATGGAAGATTTTTTATCTCAGATATTTTATATTTTATTTATTTTATTTATAAATAGATCACTGAAAATTATTTTATTATTTTAGAGTTTTTATAAAGAAGACTTTTGATAGTTAAATTTATTATATACAAAAAATAACACCATATTTTGAATTACTATATTTTGTGATTTGTATTTTTTTATAAATAAATTTTTATTTTATTTGCATTTAACTGTAAAATACAACACAATACCACCAGCTTAAACAAAGGCCCTGGCCAAAGATATTTGCAGCTTTACCTCTAGGCAAACAAAATTATCAAGAATAATGGTTGTTTCCGCATTTTCCGGAAGAAGGGAGCATCTGGGCCCATAGAGATGCTCTGAGAGAGTCAAAAATGTCTTTGATCGCACTCGAGCGCTTTTCATTCATCAAATTGTCGTACGGATTAAATCCTTTCGGACTCCAGGATACACAAAACGCATTCGATTTCTGATTTATATTATCGATTTTGTTTTCTTTCACACAACACAGTGAGACCGTATCGTTCAAAACCACTAAAAACGACTCTTTCTCATTTGGATGCCACCGCAAATTGACCAACTGGATCTCGTTATTCAGTTTATATTCACAAAAATTTGATTCTCCACTCTCCATCAGTGATCTCTCGACACGGAACAACCTGATCAAAATAATTTAGGTTATTATTAGGTTTTTATCTGGCTGATAAGGCACCTCTACTGGGATCTTAAATTGGAGGAAACCTAAGAAATTGGAGAACCGACAATGACACCAGAGCAAACCAGTAAAACTAATAATACAAAAGAAAGAGTTGTAGAAAACCTCAACATTCCAGGTAACCAGATTCAATCCGTGATGGACCCCCGACTATCTCGACGGCGGTGGAAGAAACGATATGTACCGAAGAAATACATCTGACTTTTAGGATTGGAGATCTAACTGCAAGGGCAGAGTTCAGATGTCCCTTTCGCGGCTATATGAAGTCCACGAATACAGCCAAAGGTATGCAGAACCATGGATATACAATCCATGGGTGGTCGTTTCTCACAGGGAAGCCGAAAAAATCTCGGAGACCAAAACTATCTGACCCCTTAGAAGGCCTATCGGGGGGCTGCTAGTGATTCTTTAGTTTGGGTGGACTCTCTAAAGAGCCTAGAGGCTCAATACCATTCGAAAGAGATAGGAGGCCCATTAATTCGACTTAGTAAAAAATTTTCGAAAAATAAATCGTATTCAATGATTCATAATCATTTCAAAAGAAGAAGTTTTAAAACAATTAAAATTTTCAGTTTAAAAATGTAAAAAATATTTAATAGAAATAGTATTTCATGACATATTTTATTTTTTCAAAAAAATATATTTCCAAAGTGCATTTTATGATGAATAAATTGACATTTCTTTTGTTGTTTAATATTTATCTTTAAAACAGGGAGAAAAATTTTCTTGTAAACATTGCGAAAACAAACTCTTTTTTGTATTTATAAAATTTAAGTTGCGAAGTAGTAGAATATTACAAAATATTAATAGTTAAAACTTCTTTTAAAAATGATAAATATAAAATAAATAAAATATACTTTATATCATAATAATACATTTTATTTACGTCAAATGAATATTTTAGCAACTCGAAAAAAGTAAACAACTGGAAGCAAGTATGCGTGATCTAAATAGATTTAGGAAAAAAACAGATGAATTACTCTATCAGTGTATTCCAAGATCCATAGCAAAACGTTTACGAAAAGGAGTGTCATCTATGGACACCTGTCAGGTCAGTACTTAAAATCCAATAATAATATTAATAATAATAATAATAATAATAATAATAATAATAATAATAATTGTGAGGATCTTGAGAAACCTCTAAATTTTTGAATAAATATCTAAGTAGGGCTTCCCAACCTTTTTTTGCTATGGACCTCCGGCGTTGATTAAGGTAAGATTTTTAGTGTTTATGCATTTAATTTCTAAAAATAAAATATCTAAAAAAAACAAAAACTTTATTCATTTTTATTAAGCACAATTAATTCAACAACAAAATTTATTCGAATTGAACAAGAATTTGTCTTATAGTCAAAAGTATTAGTGAGAGCCTTGTGGCTGTTCATTACTTACAAGAGCAGAAATCCGTGGTTGCAAGTTACTTAGACGGAGCCACATCCCTGCATTATCATTCAAAAGCAAGCTCCTTCGTTTTTTTTTATTGCTTTTACTCATATTAAAATTTGGTATTTAAAAAAGTATTAAAAAGTTATTTATTTAAGCAATAATATTTTTCATCATTTTACGGTTGATACAATTTTATTTATTAATTTTCATTAAAGATTGGCAATAAACGGAGTTAAAAATCTCTGATAAAGTACATGGTAACAACGAGTGTGATAATCGATCATCCGAAAAAGTACTAATGTTTTTACCGATAGGTTCTCCTTGTCATCCAAATCTAATCAATCAGATCTTTGGTCTACTGGAATCTCTTTCATGACCTTTCAACTATTAGTCAACCATTTTCCAGTGGTCATTCCTAAACTTTTCCATATCTTTTCTAATTGATCTTTTAGCTCGATTGCCATCTCATCAGTTTGAACAGAATCCAAACTGTCATCCATATGAGTTGAATTTTGTATAGTTTCCACTGCTCTCGGATAATCTTCTTTCATTTTCTGTGATACTTCTTGCACTACTAATTGAGCCAAAAAGGGACTCTATTTAACCCAAACATAATTCGTCCTATTTTTTAAGTCACAATGTTCCCATTTTCATACCAAAGAAATTTCAAGTATCGCCGATCTTCTAATTTCACTTTTACTTGTAAATTCATCTCAGTTACATCGCTTACCAATGCAATTTTATGTTTTCGAAACGTCAATAATACATCGACGATCGGATGTACGACGATGATTAAACATAGAATAGACACGAAAGGACCTCCAATTAACCTTAGATCACATAGGCAACCAGTTAATCTGGAAGAAAAGATCGATGAGACTATTAAGAATTTGTGGGAAAACAATATTATTAAGAAATGTAATTCACCATGGAATACACCGATGATTTGTGTATGGAAGAAAGAAAAGAATGATGTTAGAATTTGCTTGGATTTTAGACAGCTAAACCTAGTCACGGAGAGACTGGCATTTCCTATGCCAAATATGATAGAAATGATGGACAGACTGTATGGAACCAGATATTTCACATCAATTGATTTAGGCAATGCATACTACCAGGTCGAACTAGAGGAAGATTCAAAGC
>MQRK01222653.1:774-20298 GCA_001938485.1 Girardia tigrina | reverse complement strand
TGAATGGATGTGGGTGTGTGTCCAATGGGAAAGAAATGTTTAAATGGCTAATTGTAATTGGTAAATGTGTGTTAATGTTATGCGTGTGTTTTGTGAACAAATATTTTTCACAATTTGTTATTAAAAAGAAAATGAATTTGGTGAAATAAAATTTAAATAAATTGTCATTGTGAAGAAATCTAATTTCGTGTTGCGAACTGAAATTCAAATTTGTAAAGAGAAAAAGAGTGATTGCAATTGAATTTTATTTTAAAAGCAAAGTGTTTTTCTGAATAAATTGTCAATTTTTCAAAAACAATTTTAATTTGAACTGTGATCCAACAGCTTCCAACGGATTAATAAAAAAAAATTAATGTCTGGTTCTTTTGACTTTGCTGGTGTTTGCAGTGTTGAATTTAAAAGAGCAAAATTTATTTTACCTCTTCATTATTTGAAAGATATTTTGAACGGATTAAAAAAAGTTTTCTTTGGCGAAAATTTAATTGATTTAAAAAATTCACCTTTAAATTTAAAGTGTTATTATTTAAAGTGTTTTATTTAAAGTGTTGTAAAAATAAATCGAAATTGTGTCTCTACAAATTCAACAAGTCGTATAAGCAAATAAAAACAAAAAAAATAAAACCAAATACTTAGAAAAAAAATCAAATAATAAAAAAGTCTTTCAGTAGTTCAATCTGCTGAAGTTATATCTCTTTCGTATATCCTCAATTTCTTTTAGCATTCGACTTGTGTTTCCACTGACATTCGAATGTCTTCCTGTGTTTCTTATATGATCATTTCTTATATTATGTTCGTCCATTACCTGCTGATGAAATGAAATCATTTTTATTTGTTCCCCGGATCCAATACTTATTATTTTCCGTTGCTGAAATGTCATCTTTTAGTTTCCATTTATTTGTTCTTCCTTGTTTCAAATCTTTCTTAATTTTTTCGATTTCTTCATTGTCATTCTGCCATTTGAAACTATTTGGTTCTTCCTGTAACGCTAGAATTCGAGTTTTAATCTTTCCTTTCTTCGCTTCTTCATGTGTTGTTTGGCATTGACTACATAATTTGCAGGAGTTTCTCAACATAGCATCTGCATTTGAATATCTTTCACCTTTCCTGTATTCCATTCTCATATCAAGACCGCTGAGTAAATTTATCCATGTTTTAAATTGCGGTGTTATTTGGTTCTTTGTAGTCATCATAAACGTAATAGCTTTGTGGTCTGTTCGTAACAAGAATCTTTTTCCATATAGGAAATGCTTAAAATGCTGAGTAAAATAATATATCGCAAGTAATTCTTTTCTGGTAATGCAATAACCAAGTTCATGTTTATTCATCTTATGAGAAACACATGCAATAACTCTTTCTCTTTTAAAACTTTAAAATTATTTATTTCAACAGACGATTTACAATGTTTTTATGTTCAGCAATATTACTACTACCACTTAGATGTTCATGCTCACGAACCCGTTTACAGAGGTGACGGACTGTCTCTCCAATGTATGTGGCGTTGCACCTATTGCACTCAAATTTATACATAAGATCCGAGTATAAACTCAAATTTTTCAATTTATTACTGAACATATTCTGCATTTTATATGTTTTTGATACGATTTTTAAATTCAAATTCCTAGCATTAATTGATCTTAGAACAGAGGATTTGAATTTTTTAAAGCCTTCAGAATAAGGAACAGTTAATGTTTTACGACAATTAAGTCTCTCATTCGTTCCTATATCGAGTTTCAAATCATCCTTTCCTTCAATTATTTTACTTACATCATCTTTAAAGATTTTATCAATCGTTTCTCTAGTTAATTTTTCAAGAAAAGATTTTGAATATCCATTCTTATGTAAAATGTCACTCAACTTGTTTAAACTTGAATAGGCCTTCAAATAAGTTGAAGACAAAGATTAAGAACGAACCACCAACCCTTTAATCATGTTACTATTATATTTGGGTTCACAAAAACTTTTGGGAGTTGTATACAACCTCGTATCAGTTTTCTTTCCATAGATCTCTGTTCAAATTCAGAATATGTTTAGTAATAAATTTAAAACTCCTTTGAGTATTATTCGGATATTGTTGAGAAAGAGTCTTGTGTGAGGCATTAATAATTAAAGCGGTTATTCCAGCAATTAATGTCCAATCAAGTGACTCATCAACTTTGTTAAACGTTTTTGTGTGAAACAGTAATTACATAATTGATTGTGCAATCATGAATTTAACATATATAAGCTTTACAGCTACTATCAGAATATATTGCATCAATAAAAAATTTTATTTTAAAATTGCGTCTTCTAATTTTTAAAAAAACAACTGCCATTGTTTTTTAAATTTAACAGGAAGAATAGATAGATAGAATTAATGAACTTTTATAATGAAAATATAATATGAAGAAAAATAAATAGCATAATAAATATTAAAAATTAACGAAGTATAATAAAATGTTCATTTTAAAAAAATACAAAATTAATATGTCAAATATTTTGAAATTGTTTATTTTTATTCAAATAGTTTTAAATTAAAAAATTTTTATAAAATTAAATACAATACAAAATTTCGAAAATAATAAATTTACATATATTTACATTTAAGATTATTTTGATATTATTGGTTTGTGCAAGTAAAATGGAAAATCGTTCCTCAAAAATTTACTGAGGCAAAACTTGTTTATTATTTTGTTAATAAATAAAAGTTTCAAAAAATATATTTATCTGAAGTCTCGTCCGAATATATTCCCAAACCTAACAGCTCTTATTGATGTTTTACGATATTTTGAAACTTATAAAACCAAAAAGTAAAGAACTTTAGTAAAAGTCACTGGAATAAATATAAATCCTGAAGACCAAAAACTGCGTCTATGCACAATTTTGAAGAAAGTTCCCTTAGAGATTAAACCAAATGAACAAGATTGTTCAAAGATCGGACATTGATAATCTTGAATTTGTGAAAGTTTGGCAATCATTATCAATGTTATTAAACCATAAATAGATCAGCGTAAATTATATAAGAAAACTTTTAAATATTTCTGAAAATGAAGAATGTAAAAACGTGTTAAAGAGCGTTTTTAAATTTGAAAAAAATTCAAATTCAATTCATTCAATAATGATGAAAGAAATTTATGTTTTTACATTGCAAATAAAACTTATTTTTTTAAATAGTCAAATAAAATTTTATTGATGTTAAACACATTTTTATTGCAGAAATAACAGCGATGTCCGGTGAAACAGCTGAGGTAATTTTATAAAATAATACATTTATTTATTTTCTTTTTGTTATTTTTTTCAAAACATTAAATTGATAAAATTTAAAAAGAAATAAATTTAATTGAAATGAAAATTTAAAAAAGACATTATATTTTATTCTTAACACACAAATATGTATATAAAATTTAAATAACCATTTATCAACATGTTAACCGGGCGTTCTTCTCTGCTATTATGTTATTTATAACGTTCGTGTATTAATTTTAAGTACGTTTTAAGTAAGTATGATTTAATTACACAAATCTGACGTAATTATAATTTATTCTTTTCAAGTTCAAGAGCACAATATCTATTTTTGGGACATCTAATTACGTTCTTCCTATTTTGCACTATAAATTTATACATGTCATGCCCGATTAACAGGTTAATTCACTACAATTAAAATATTGGATCAACAATTAGGAAATTTGTAGAAAAAAAGTCAACGTTTATTTATGTCATTCATCAAAGTATGCACCAATATTATCGAAAGACTTGCGATTTGAGCGGCAGCTTATTGAGTTATTTGAATAAAATTTTGGTGAGCGGGAATCTGTATTCATGGAAGTCTATTTTTACGAAAACTTCGGAATTTTTAAATTGTTTTCTGCATGGAACTTTCAGCAAGCTAGGTATACACGAGTGAAGCACAAAACACAGTCCAAAGAACAACATTCATCAAAAGAAGCTAATGGTGAGTGTTTGAGTAGTTTGCCACAGGTATAATCCATTATTACTTCAAAAAATTCATTATATTTTTATTTCATAAACTTGAAATACTTATACCAAGTTCAATTTATTATAAAGTGAACCTGAGTAAATATCAATGGAGACAAACATAGAGGAACACATAAATATTCGGTAGTTAAATTTTATATTTATTCATTATTGTTGAAAGAGTGTTTCAAGATTTACTGCTAAATTTTTGACTTGTAAATAGTACACAAGATCTAGAGTAGAGAATTATACTTTATTTTTTAAGATTATAAAACATTCTTAATGAAGTTGAAAGACTTGACAAAAATACATAAAATATATCAGAGACGAAATATAAAAGATGGCCTTTATTCAAAACAATTATGAAAAAATTAATGTTTTTTGAGGAAATAAGAGGATACAATCAAGATATTCCTACGAATATTGACTGTAAATCAAACCGAAATATAGAAGAAAAATTTATGATCTCTCAAAAAATACAAGATAAAACCTGACAATCAGTTATCCAATTCAGTAAACAATGTTACTAATAAACTCAGCTTCACAGACATGGTCAAGTTGTTACAAACAAAACAAACAAAGCTCAACAAACAACAACTAGAAGCAAAACAAAGACAACTTGATCAACAAGCACAACACAAACATAACATGCAACATAAACAATACACCATGAATACACAAAAACCATGTACAGCAAATACACAAAAACAAGTCAACACAAACATGCAGAAACAAAATGAGTTTAATCGAAATCAATGCTCGATGACTGAGTTTGTAGAACAAACATATGATAGGTATCTCAATTATAAAGAGGAGAAAAGATCAGGAAATGAGACAGCCGGAGAGAGCACTTTTTAATTAATTGGAGAACCGAAATTAATTGGAGGGGGCCAGCACCCCTGGACAATTCTTTGCAAGAGTATCTTTCATTTACAGAAGATCACTTCTCGGCATTCATCAGTACTTACACAGTAAGTCACCGGAATTTAACGGTGAAACCGATTGTTGCGACTGCAATCAGCAAAGGCAACATTTCCTTCCTCAGAAAACAGGTAACGCTAGACATTTTTGATGGAAAGGATTAAATATTTTTGCCGGTGCTGATAGAGAACAGACGATGGGTGTTGTTTGTAGCAAACATGATACACCATGACATCTCGGTGTTAGATCCCACTTCAGAGGTCATGGATGAGTGTCTGCTGCAACGGATGAGAGTGACTGCCCGGTATATTGAACACCTGTGTCTCACGAAGCGAGAGATGAAGGTTGACTTATTCGGGCAGCCACACCAGTTGGTACGAAACGCGGGACAGACGGGGCTGGTGGTATGTGGATATATTCGAGCTCTGATGGAGGAACAGCCGCTTCAGGGAATCAATGTGAAGAAACTTAAGAAGCAAATCGCTGCCCAACTCATTAGTGCGAAGAAGAAGGGTCCAGTATCAACAGTCAAGCAGAAGGAGAATCACACTGCTCTCATTGCAACTCGTGCAGCGAGAGAAGAAAGATCAATGACCTTTGCTGAGGTTCGATCGTCTACGGTGGATCCCAACATCTTTGAGAAAGATATAACTATATATATCTATGCTCACAGACCCATTAAACGGAGAAATCTATACATGGGCAGCAAAGTTGTCGAATCCACCAACCAGGACCCCAGCTTAAGGAAATTGTATAAAGTGCGACCGAAGAAGGTCATAGAGACAATTCTAAATAACACAGTTTCTGTCACTACTCCATCAACGGAGGCAATCATGGAACACTTTAGTGCAAAGTCAATTGCCCCCCCTTAGCTATTTGGTGGACACCCTCTTAGTTAAGAGGGGTTACCCATTCGATTTCAAGGAGGTTACTTCAAGTGAAATAGTGGAGGCGCTGAATAAAGCAAACAATTCATCTCCGGGTTATTCCAATATAGCATATAAAGATATGTTATATTGTGACCCGGTGGGTGCTATATACAGGAAACTATACAATATGGTAATCAATAGCCGAGTGATCCCGGAAAGTTGGAAGAAGTTTTCACAACACTTCTTCCTAAACCGGGAAAACAAGGCCACTATGATGAAGTGTCTTCGTGGAGACGAATAGCTCTCTTGGAGTGCGCATAAAAGATACTTGCAACACTCCTGAGAGATCAACTGAACAGTTGGATAGTTGATAATGAACTCCTGCATCCATTACAGAAAAATCTTGGACCGCATGATGGTTGTGCAGAGCACAACTTTCTCATTATGGCAATCCTAAACAAGTATTACTCGCAGTTGGTGGGAGCTGAGTTCCACGCGACAATGCTGGACAATGCCGATGCATTTGGCTCAGTGTCGGTGGAAATCATCCTTAAACTGCTGAGTAGAATGGGTGTAGGAGCAGATTCATGTGACCTGATAAGACAGCTGTACAAGGACTGTTCTTCGGCGTACACATGTGACAACACGGTGACGGAACAAATTCCGATCTTATTGGGGGTGAGGCAGGGTTGTCCACTCTCAATGTTGCTATTTAATATCGCCATAAATCCGGTCCTACTGGAACTGGACCAACAATTTTATGGCGGTATGATAATAGCCAATCACTGTGTGAGTTGCTTAGCATACGCTGATGACCTTGTGCTGCTGGCTGACAATCAGTGTCACATGCAACAAATGGTAGATAAGGCGGTTGAGTTGACCAACATAATAGGAATTAAGTTCAGACCTTCCAAATGTTCGAAAATAGCGATCCCACACAACCCGAATAACAGGATACAGATATATGAGAACGCTATTCCCGAGATCACAGAAGGTGAGTTTGTGGTATATTTGGGAGGTCACTTTTCCGAGAATATCAAGATCGCACCAGTCGAGAAGCTTGCAGAAGTAACAAGAGAAACAGTCAAGATTACAGAATCAATACTTTTTCCTTGATAGAAACTGCAAGCTTACATGATCTACCTGCACTCTAAGCTCATATTTGCATTCAGGGTCTTTTATATATCATACGGGACCCTGGATGGCAAGAGCTACAGTCTGGATAATGTGATCAAACTATTGCACAAGAAGGTGTTGGGACTGCCGAAGAATGCGTCAAATGCGTATCTCTACACGCCAAAAGAAAATGGGGGGTCGGCATCAAGTCTTTACTGGACGAATACTTGATTCAATCGCTGGCCCACAATTTCCAAATGATTGCGTGTAGTGATACGACAACGATGGATGCTGCAGTCTTCTCCCTTCAGCGTGGAGCTACAGGTCCCCGAAAGACACGTCTCTTGTTGATTGAGGCAGCAATATGTTGGCTGAACGCTGGGACACAATCGGGGTAGATCAAGAACTGGTTGGTGAAGATTAAATTCGCAATACATAAGATGAAAGAACTGCACCAGATCTCAGTAAAGCTGGTGCAAAATGAGCGGGGCATATGCCTACATCTCCACCAGTCACTGGTGTGGGAAAGGAAACTGCCCAATGGTGAAATAGAGATAATACGTGACAAGACAAGTGAGAATGTACTGCTCACCGCCATCCAGAAATCCAAAGTGTCCAAGACATTGAGAAGATTAGTAGAGAAGTCTTGGACACACAAATGGAATGTTCAAAACAGCGCTGGACGATTTGCAAGAAGTTTGCAATCTACAATCAGCTTTCACAGCGCTGTTTATGGGGGGGCTGAACTATAATGAATGGTATTTCTACCATAAAGCGATGACCTACACAGTGCCCGTTTACTACCGACCTGGTAGTACTAGAGGCGATAGGCATTGTCGTAGGTGTCCGTATAACAAAGAAACCCTTGCTCATGTACTTACAGGATGTCTGTACAGTGAAGGGTTCTGGAATTATAGGCACAACTCGATCCTTTATTCTATTGGGGAGCAAATAACTCAGTATTTGGACTGCAAAGTCGACATAAATGCTGAGTGTCGATATGCCCCCTCACAAGACCGAGTAGATCTTCAGGTATACATCCAAGAATCTAAGATGCTATACCTGATAGATGTCAAGTGTCCATATGACATGAAGAAGAATATGGAGAATAACAACAGGGAGCATCACGATCATTACGAGGCTCTTGCTGTTGCTTGCAGGGCAGCAATGCTAGAGACGACTGTGACAGTGCTCACCCTCCAGGTAGGGTGCCTCGGGACATGGCCACAAAGGAGCACTGACATTCTAACAACTCTGAAGATCCCGCCAAAGGTGATAAGTCAAATTGCAATTGGCTGCTCGGTATCCAATGTAAAATACTCAGCAGCACAGTGGTCTTATCACCGAGATGGAATTATTCCAAGCGAGATCCAGAGAATAAGTAAGATAGAGATAGAGAAATATGATGAACCTCAGGAGGGCATGCTGGCAATGGTAGACACGGATTATGAACATGTCGCTCCTGAGGAGGTAAAAGAGGTTAATCAGGCCGCCCTGGATGCACTCATACAATCGTACAACTGTAGAGTAGGAGTGCAACAGGGAGAACTTATACGATTGAGGATTAAGAAGAAGATGATCCATCCGATGATGAGCTAGTCCCCAATCTATATAGGAGGAGGATTGGGGATTCATCAGAGGATGTAGATAACTCATCATGGGAGTACGACCCAGACTCCGATGATGAGCTATTAAGGTCGAGTTGAGCAGAAGTGTCGGGCTTGGCTGAAACGTTCACCCAATTGATGCGTGCGGGGGGTGGCCGCTAGTGAAAGAAACCCTGTGGCAACCAGGGCCGGTGCAGAGGACGCCTTCGGGCCGATGCATGCGGTGAATTTATTTATGTTCCAACCGGACACTTTTGCTCAACGATCCAATATACAAGATAGCCTTTATTCAAAACAATCATGAAAAAATTAATGTGTTTTGAAGAAATAAGAGGATACAATCAAGATATTCCTACGAATATTGACTGTAAATCAAACCGAAATATAGAAGAAAAATTTATGATCTCTCAAAAAATACAAGAGGAAACCTTACAATCAGTTATCTAATTCAGTAAAAAAACTAAAGAAACAAAACATACTTGCAGAATCGTGTAAAATAAATAACTTTGCGTGGAAGTCCTAAATTTCTTAAGTGAAATCGGTAAAATCTAACGCAATGGCCAAACTTTCAAGTGTACTAAATACGGAGCCAACAAAATCTTAATAATGTTTGTCAAATTTGATGTTAAAGTATAAAAATCAAATAAATAAAGAGAAACACTGTTTTTTACCATCAAACGATGAAAAAGTGAAAAATATTTAGGAAACAAAATTAATTCTAGAAGTACAAAGTTAGAAAATGATAAATATAGTAATACGCTCTGAAGATACGGATTCCAAGATAAGAATCAGGAGAGGAAAGGAAGTCACAAAAGTCGAAAAAAAAAGTGTTAAAATAAAAACTAAGATAAACATGAAAAAACAACAGTGTTATAGTAAGTGATTCTAGATTTAAATGTAAGTACATGTAAACTAGAAAAAGACCCGTCATATGTGACGGAAGAGTTGAATTTTCTTCTGTGAAAGTTTCTGTTTTAATTTTAAAATCATAATTATTCTAAAATAAATATATTTTATACGCATTTGTTAGATACTATTTTTAAAGTCTGTAATTGTTCTATCATATTATGCATATATGAAGCAGATCCGCAGATGCTGCTTATTTTTGGGTTGTAATTTCATATTACCGGAGTTATTATGCATTGATTAAATAATTAAAAAATTAGGCCGTGCAAAAGCAAGAAAAAATTGATCACAGCAAACCTTGAGCGTTACGCAGATGAAACTCTGGGCTTTTATATACATATAATGAAAAAATAAAAAAATTGCTTCAGAGAAACAAAATAAAAGGTTATACAGTGTATAAATTGTATAATTAACCTAAGTAAAATTAAAGTGATTTTGTAAAAAAAAACAAGTTGAAAAGCGCTTCGTTAATACTAAGTAATGAATCTTTGATTTTATAATCGGTGAATGTTGAAGAAAGACCGATTATGATTTACGCCCGTGTACGAACATTTGCAGTGACACGAGCTGTCCAAAATATTTATTATTTAATTATTACATAGAAAGATTAATTATGACATTTTATATTTCAAGTGTTGAAAAAGGTCTTCAGGAAGGAATCACTGAACCAGAAAATACAAATTCTGAGGAAAAATGTGTTCAATATTTTCATTTATTTATATTTTGATAATTTCTTGAGATTCATTTTCGTTCCATTAAATTTGTTATTATTTGATGACATCGAGAGCCAAATTTCGAATATAACTTATATTGCGATTTACGTAGATAAACATTTATCTGTAGACTTTTATTTGAGATCGTCCTCTTGTTTGTAAAATAAAACATTAGTAAATCAGAAGGAATATCGAACATATTGTTGAACAAAGTCTCTAGTTCAAATTGGATACATTTGTGACACAATGGATCTGGTAATAGTGGATGTTTTTGAATTTCAAGTTAAATTCCTATTTATATTTTTTATCTTTATTTATTTGCACAATGTCTCCTCTCCTATCCAAAGACAGTTTTTCAATTTAGAGTCAAATTGTTTAACATTATTTCATTGGCGTGTCGTGAAATTGTTATTGCCTTTATATTGCTACTTAATTTCTAATGTACACTCACTCTTTTTTCACGGATTATCGGTTCTTGAAGGTCATCGAGTAAAAAATATACAATTTACAAGCGAATGTCAATTTGGTCACCATGTTGGCGAATATTCGCTCAAAAAAGTCACCGATGCAGCGAATAATTTCCATTTTTATAAAATAAACCCTTTTATTTTAATTTTTTCAATAAATAAATTTGAAATATGTGAATCTGTAAATAATGATTTTCCCTTTTCTTTTGTATAAAGGATATTATTTGTATAGTGTGAATGTTCAATCTTTAAATAAAAAAGCAATGTAACAGAGGTTCTAATGCTCGGCGCTCTCGAGTCCTATTTTTGAAAAAGATGTTTTGAGAATCTGTAGCCCGAAATTGTATTTGTTCTTTCCCTTTTTTTGTTCAGTTTTCAATTATCCGTTCTGTATATTTAAAAATTAAAATTATTAATAAATTTATTATTTGCATTAATACATTTATGTACAACAGAAACAGAACTGTAATTGCAAAAATTCACCATAGAACTTTCAGGATTTATCATCACTTTTGATTTATATCTTTGTAAATTTTAAGTATTTGGAATTGAATTTAAATAATAATTTTAATTATCAAAAATATCATTGATTCAAATTTTTAATAAAAATAAATGTAAAGAACACAAATTCGTCTAATAAAATATATTTAAATTAAATATTGATTGGGTACAATAACCAAATAAACTTTGAAATCTTCCCCTTTTATATTAAGGCAATATTATATAATATTATATAATATGCCCCGGGGTCAGTTGATGCAATTGAAATTGACATTGCAATTGCACATTCTGGTGATGTCATGACATATGAAATCACCGGAATTTGAACTCTAGTTATGTCATGAGATTTGACATCATTGGAGTTCAATATTAGTGAATGTGGTGAGGAATGACATCACCACAAAGACCCCTTGGAGAAGAACGGAGTTCGGGGTGGTTCTCGTCTTGGGAAAACCCGAAAGCTGGCTTCAGACGCTCGAGATTGATGGTTTGTTCGGCATTCTGAATTTTAATTCTTGCAACATTACCTTTCATAGAAATAACCGGAAATGGTTCAGTATCTTTTTGAGTATCTTTTTCACGGATCCAGACATACTTGGCTGAGAGCACTGAACTTGGCAGATGAGTTAATTTCTGGGCAGAGTTGCCAAAAGATGGGTTTGTATCAGAGGAGAGGAAGTGTTTTCTGGCGACATGTAGAGCTTCACGATCAGTATTAATCGTTTCTCTAAAAAGCTCATCAGGGAAAGCTGTTCCATCTCCGAATAACATAACACTAGGAGAAGTCCCTGTAGATGAATGAAAAGTATTTCGCCAACCTAATAAAACGAGTGAAAGAGAATCATGCCAGTTTGAAGAGGTACCTAAAGAACGTAGAGAAGTCTTTAAGGTTCGATGAAAACGCTCGACAAGACCGTTCGATTATGGGTGATACGAAGTTGTATGGACGTGTTTGAATCCAAGACGTTTTGCAAGAGCCTGAAATAAATTACTTTCGAATTGCCGACCTTGATCCGTGATAACTTGAGAAGGTACACCGTACCGAGCAATCCAAGTGTTGACAAAATGTCTAGCAACATTTTCAGCAGAAATTGAGGAGATTGGAACTGCTTCAGGCCATCTTGTTTTCGTATCGATCATTGTTAAAATATAAGAGCATCCATTTGAAGGCGGTAGTGGACTGACAATGTCCAGATGTACAATCTCAAAACGACTGCCTGTTGGAAATCTGATAACTGGTGGTTTAATATGCCGAGTTACTTTCTGTTTTTGGCAATCGGTACATTCTTGGCACCATGTCTTGATATCACGTCTGATGTTTGACCAGACAAAACGAGTATGAATCAGCTCGAATGTTGCTTTTCGACCCGGGTGGTGCAATTTGTTGAATATTTCGAAGATGCGCCTGCGTAAACTGGTAGGAACGATGATTCTTCGGACTCCGAGATCCACAGAATCATAAGTTACACCATCAGTATCGGTATAATGATTTGGGAAATCAGCGAGCTCTTATTTGAAAAGATTTTCAGACTGAAGCAACTCGAGAGCTGAATCTGGGAGAAGTGATATTGCTGAAACTGGATTTCTGGATAAAAAATCAACAACAACATTTTACTTGCCGGGAAGATGTGAAACTGCAAAATAAAATTGTGATAAATATAAAATCTGTCAATGTTGTCGAGGTGACGGGTTTTTCATTTGGATAAGGTGCACCAGCGGCTTGTTATCGGTTAATATTTCGAATTGGCGGCCTGAAAGAAAATGTAAAAAATGTGAAACAGCGTCATGAATTGCTAGGAGTTCTCGATCGAATGCTGAATATCGGGTTTCAGTGTCTGAAAGTTTTCGAGAGAAGAATTCAATAGGTTCAAGGATCTGTCCCCTCTTTTGATGCAATGCAGCTCCAATTGCAATATCGGATGCGTCGCAGGTTAACTGTAACGGTAATGATGGGTCATAGAACATAAGAGTTGGACAATCGGAAATTTTTTTCTGAATTTCGGAAAATCGGGAATTTAAATCTTCAGTCTAATTGAGTTTTTTTAAACATTTAAAATCATCAATTTGGAAAGTTTGATCTCAAATACCATGAATCCAAAAATTATTTCCCAATCATATAAAATTCGTGATATGTTCAGGAATAAATCTCCAACTCCTCTCGGTTTGTGCTCCGATCTTGTTTATAAATATACATGTAATGGGTGTAACGCCACATACATTGGAGAGACATCTCGTCATCTCTGCAAACGGATCAAAGAGCATAGTCGGTTGGAAAATGGGAGCAATATTGCTGAACATAATTTAAAATGTAAATAGAAAATCGGAGAAAATGATTTTCAAATTCTGTGTAATCGATTTAAAAATTACTGGGAGAGAGTAACGCGTGAGGCCTTCTTAATAAGATCCATGGATCCAAAAATTAATATTCAATCTTCACACTCAACTTCTCTGTTAAACATTTTCAAATAGAGCCTTTATTACATGATTGATTGCATAATCACCTTTCTCATATATACCTGCAAAAAGCCAGTGTTAATTTAGTCTGAAGATTGCGGGTAATCTGCCGAAATTAATTACAAAAATTAATTTTGAAAAATGGCGTTCACTTTTTAATTTTAAAAATTAATGTGGATTTATAAAAAATTACGCAATGCCTTTTTATCCAATAAAATTTAAGAAATTAAAAATTATTATTAAAAACTTTCCCATTCCTTGTTTTTTTAGATTTGAATACATAAACAAAAACTATATTAATCAAAGAAGATGACCTCTGAAAATTTTTGTGAAGAATCTGTTTGTGTTGTCAATAAATGTTTACATTTAAATTGTGATGTTGCTAATACATTTATCAATGGTTGCTTGGCGTACAGAGCAATTATTGTCTTTACGATGTGTATACCTGAGCTGAATGTACGTACAATCCATTGTAAATATTTTCTTCAGTCTTGGAATATCTGACGTTGCTAGATCAAATCTTTTTGGACTCTTCCTCTGTTGTACGACTAAGTTTAAATTCGTGGAAAATCAAGTTGCAGATTTCTTCACGGTTTTTTTGACATTTCAACTTTTTCTTTCAATCAATCACTTTTTATATAAAGTTTTATAAATTGCGAACATAACAAATTGATCCTAAGAATATATAATTAGAGGTCGGAATATTGTAGGTGTTAGTTTTTAATAAGAATTACACAATAACTTCGTTTCCTAAAAATATATTTACTAATTAAAACAAATACATAAAAATGCGAGAATTAATGATTAAATAATTGGAACCACATTTAAATAATTTTATATAAATTAATATTTATTTGAATGATTATAATTTTGAATAATAATTTAATAATACTAATATTCTTCCTAACAGTAGGAATCCTACAAATCCTATAAAAACAACCAAAAATATAAATTTAATTTATTATAATGATTTTCAATGATGGTCGATTTTTGTTTTGTCTAGTTTTTCCATTCACAATGAACAGATTCATGGAAAATACAACATTTGACATGCTGGATACTAGTTGCAGTAACAAATCCACTACATTGGAAATAAAATCAAGCCCAGCTGTTCGGGAATATGTCCAATTAAAAAGCTGTTTTAAATGTAAATCTACTACCACAGTTGAATGCAAAACTGTTCTACAATAATTACATGTCAATTAAGCAAGGAACTGAACCTATCAAAAGACTCCTTGGCTCAAGCATACATATTAAAAATCAGGTCACAAAGAGGAAGCAACTAGATGAATAATGTTCATCTAATTTCGTAGATGTTAACGAGACGCATGAAGACGTTAATTTAATTCTTATTAAGTGGATGTGCACAAGTAGTATTCCACTTAATAAACTTAAAGATAAAAAGTTTACCGACCTGTTTACTATTTTCTTTGGTAAGCCCATTTATAGTGAATCTCATATTCGTAAGAATATTTCACCCAAAACTTTCTCACATAAACAAAATGAAATCATTTTAAAATTTGTAAATATTCCTTTTTATGTAATGTTCGATGAAACTTAGGATACTAATCAACGAAAGATTTTGAATATATTGATAGGCGAATTATCCGAAAGTGAATCTAAAAAGCCATTTTTAATAGAGACCATCGAACTCGACACGACAAATAGTCGACAGATTTTTACCAAGATTCATTTTTATTCTGCCAAATATAATTCATGGTTCTGATGAGATGACTAATTTTAAGGTTTTAATATCAGACAAGACTACATATTGTATCGAAACCGGCGAAATGTTGCAGGTTATTTATCCTGAGTTAATTCATATTACTTGTATTAACCACGGACTTCATAATTTTGATGAATTCATAAAAAAGAAAGCCACTTAATGCTGTAGTATCGAGAAGCTCTTACGAGTGTTACTTGCCAAAAATAGGAAAAATATCAGACTGGATTTTAAATAAATTGTCGAGGAGAAAATCCCCAAATTTCCAATTGAAACCAAATGGGGAACTTGGATCTTTTTTTTATTTATTTACAAAAGCTACCAGCAAATAGAAATATTCTTTAAAAAAATTGCCGATGCTTTTAAATTGAAATCAATTAAAAACGAACTTTCCTTGATTGAAAAGTTTGAGAACCTTCTAATAACTATTTTTAAACTTGAAAAGAACGATCTAACTGTTGTCGAGTAGGTAAACATGATCAAATCATATAGAAAAGAAATCAACTCTAAGGAAGAATTGGCGACTTACATCGACGAATATCATCGAACTTTCAAGTCTAAACAAGGCTATAATTTCTTTTCAAAATAAAATGTCTTTGATTGTAAGCGAGATGAAAGGTGTTTAAACAGGTGTTCCCTAAGCTCCTTTTGGTAGAAAGATCTTTTAGTCTCTATACTAATGTTTTAGTTGTCGAAGGAAAAATTTAACGGTAGAATCAATGTGAATGTTTTTGTTTTTTGTTTTTAACTATGTTTTGTAGAATGCATTAATGTTGAAAATTAATAAATAAACTTGTGTGAAATCTATTTTGTTATTTTATATTATTCCTTTCGTTTTTTTATATTCTCTGATTTAACGTCTTCATTTAATTGTAATTGTAAAACCATAAAATGAAAGACCATTTAGATTCAAAATTGAAAATAAACTTTTATATTCGATAAGAATAAGAGGACTTTTTTAATACACATTTTTAGTCAAAAAATAATGTTAATTTTTATCATCTAAATTAGGAAATATAAAATAAATTTATTTTATATCGATTTCTATATATTGAAGATTCCTACCCGTTTCCTACAATTCCTACAATTCCTACAATTCCTACCCTACTAAAATCCGCCCTCTATATATAATATATAAAATCCATATAAGACAAAATTAAATTAAAAAATTTATTTAAAATTTTTTAAATAAGTGACGATACTTTCATTCGTAAAACCTTTTTTCTAATTTTTTTTTCTTTAGTGAATCCAGATCAATAATTTTTTTTCATAATAAGAGAGGATTGTTCAGCCATAATTATTTATTTTGTAACAATCATTTTACTGTAAAAACAATAATAACTCACCGAATGACAGAACTGATGGCGCCAGGAATTGAAATAAATATTTTTCCCTAGCAAAGGTTGCCACAATTAAAGATAATGATTATTATGTGTTTAATTAAAATTAAAATGGTTTACAAAGATTCTACAACAGATTGAATACAATCAAATAATTTCCGTGAAAAATCACTGAAAGACTGATTAACATCGCTCATATAATTTTATTGCCATCCGGAAGAAAAGGTGCAAATAGCTCTAAAGTAAAACATTTGAATAATGTTATTCATTTGGCCATTTAAGAATAGAGTTGACTGTTTACCAACGGATCAAGAGATCTTGGATATGAATTATGAAGTTCTCCTTAGAGTTATCTTTCCAATAAATGTTTGAGATCTGCACTTTATCTAAATGGGAGTGTACCGGCTGCCTTGAGGTAGATCCATCACGGGTCGAAAAACAATCGTCATGAGATAAAATATATCTTTGGTTCATTTCCCTCAAGTACAAATAAAAGTAATGAAAAGAAGATTAAGTTCTTTAAAATTTAATTCAAATTAGATAATAAAAAAATAATTTGAATTCTAAGAAAGTTTTCACGATGGGCTCTACAGGGAGGATCGATTTCGTTTGAGCATTCTCTCAGTACCTTTATGAATAAAGAGTGTTAGAAGAGTTTTTTTGCTGTTATAAGATTCTTTTGCAAACTTTTTTATAAAATATATCTTTAATTAACAAAATTAAGATAAAAAATAATTCCTGGAAAACAAAACACAATAACAATTTTTCTGAGGTCTCAGTTCCAAAGTAATTCAAAGACTTTTCATACAATATTAATCGACTTTTATCTAAATATAATAACAAAAAGTTCGCTCAAATATCTCTGCTCATTTTTCAAATTATTTCATGTTACACTTTAATATTTAAATAAACATTCAAATTTGAGAGAATGTTCGAATATCGATTATTTATATAATGATTCCATGTGTTTGGAAGTTGCCATCTTCAACAATTATTTAAATTAATTGTAACAAAAGAGCAAATTATTTAGTAACTTTCAATTGAATTTACATTTAATTTTCAGAGACTTTTGTATCACGTCACAAATGAACTAGCAGACGACGGCATCAAAGATGTTTCTTTCGAGGAGCGATGTATTAAAGCTCGGGAAGTAAATTATCCTGGAGCCAAGTATCATCCAAATTTGCCAGTTATTGTTGATTCAGGACAAAGCCCATCGACTGAAGGAGATCTCGTATCAAGTTTTGGAAAAATGAAGATAAAAGCGGATGAAAAGAGAGAATTCCTTAAATGTGCCTTTCTCTCTTGCACTTTGTATAAGAAAAAACTACCCGACCAGACTAAATATCCAACTAAAGGCGAGCCAGGAACATATAAACGGATCATAATTCCATTTAAAACAATAATCGACAATTATCCGATCTGTTGGTTCTGGTGCGCTGTTAACAAACAGGTTCATTATATCTGTGGTAAAGAAAGCGATGAAGAAAAAATAGAAAAATCTATTTTGGAAGGATATAAAGAATATGAGCATGAAAATAAAAAAATTATGACATTAAATAAATTGATTAACGAAAAAAAAGATTTTATTAATGAAGATGGATACAAAATTATTTACAAAAATAAAACAATTGACGTTTTACCACAAATACAAAATGATTATTTTAAAGACAAAGTCTTCTACAATATCGCTGTTTGTGGAGATATTCCATTAACAAGGAATACTAAGAAGGATCCACCGTCCAAAAATGGAGATTACAAAGTCGACTTTGTTTTAAAAGTAGAAACGGAAAATGAAAAAAAAGAAAGGAAAAGAAAATGAAAAAAATTAACGAAATTTAAATTTTTATTCAACATTTTGATTCCATATTTACGATAGTTAGGTTTTATTATTTGGTGTCGTTAATGTAATTTTATTAAAATAAATTATTTATTCGTGAATATTACAAAAATTAAAACAATAAAAAATATTGTTAAGGTGCGTTAAGAAAAATGCAAATCTTTCAAATAATCAAAAAATCGATTTTGAATCCGAAAAAATTTATTAATATAAAATTTTTTATTTTTCGCGAAGTATTTCAATGGACATTCCTCCATCTTCAGGTAAACTTTTCAACAACTGTTCTACCTAAACTGCATATGGTGATTGCGCAATCGAATTATACAATAATTAATTAAATACTTTCAACAAATTTGAAGAGAAACTTGCTTGAACATTAATTAAGTGATTCGATCATTTGTGCCTCACAAGAAACTTTCTCCAAATAAATTTTAAAATTGCAGCTCATTATTTTAAAATTTTTTATCGTCCTTTTTGACATACAAACTTCCATATGTCCAACAATATTAATTCTTTATTTATTATTTTATCTATTGTCTCTAACTTATTTTTTTCTTAAAAAATTAAATACAGGCATACCTCGTTTACCGCTCATATTGCGTTCCTGAAAATTGAGCGTTTACAGAAACAGCGTTAAAAGAGGTGCTATTTACACTAAAATATGGGGTTACGTTCCTAACCAATTTTTTTTAGGTACTTTGAAGTGAAAAATAAAAAAGATGATATTTTTATTTTGAAATAAAATTTTTATTTCATTTATACTTCATTTAAAAATTAGAAAATAAATTAGAATTCAATATAACAAAACAATTTCAATAAAAACAAAACAAGATATTAATACATATCACAAAATAAAGGCGTAAATTCATATTTAACTATTTTTTTTAAAAATGTGGGTAAGCTTGTTTGCTTAAACAGTTTTCTTTTTTCTTTTAAAATTTCCATGTAGGATGATAAAGTGTTCATTACTGCTCGTTTTATAGCGCAGGACCTTTCGAAATTGGGATCATTTTCACTTAAATCTTCTAAGGCATTTTCGATTATCCCTAGATTATGTTCCAAACATTTTTTCGTTAAAATATTTTCTGTTAAATCTTCTGTTTCTAGCGTAGGCTC
>MQRK01222651.1:31516-46020 GCA_001938485.1 Girardia tigrina | reverse complement strand
AAACAAAAGCACCAAATAGTAGGTGTAAACCAATATTGGGCGCCTTTTCAATTTTTTTTCCACCTACTATTAAAATAGTAGGTGTCCTACTATTTCATGTTATCCGTTAATATTTTAATATTTTAATTCTTACACTGGTAATAAAAATTATTAATTATAAAGAATCTAATTGGTTGAAATTAAATCTAAACATTTTTTAAAAAGAACATATTAAATTAATATATTAAAATTTTAAATTACATTAAAAAATAAATAATACATTCAAAAATTATTTTAAATCTTTTTACTTTAAAATTAAATTAAATTATTTTTAATTAGTAAGAATCAAAGAAAATATCAATCATCCATCTATGCAGGAGAGGCACAATCCGAATCAACATACACCATGCACAATATCAACACACAATTCAAAACATTCCTCACAGGTACTTGAGTATTTCGTCGACTTAAAATAGAAATTTTGCTTTTTATATGAAACTCGAAATAAGATTTCTATTGTTAAATTTGTTTAGCATAGAAAAGTTTTTACTCTCACTTTTTATAGACTTTGAACAAGTTTATTAATTTCAGAAATAAGACAAATTATTTTTTGAAATTAAAATTAGTAAGTAAATCAAAATTTATTATAGTATTTATTAATTTAGACGGTTTGACCGACAATTTTATTGAGTTCTTAATGATTTATTGATGACGTATTGATTACATAGTCTTTACCAACATTATATAAATAATTGTCTTTTTTTAAAAATCAGTTATTCTGAAGATGACAGTCAAACCGCCGAAATTAAAAAAACACTATAATAAATGTTGGTTATTAGATATTTGAATTTTATTTAAAATAATTAATAAATGTTTTTTGGATAAATATTTTGTTTAAATATTAACAATTAAACAGGGTGTCGAAAATTAACTTTTTGCGTGTTACAAGCTAACCGGGCATAATGAATGATATGAAAATCGTTTTGGAGTTTTTGGAAAAATTCGATGGAAGCGTTAGGTTCGAGATCTGACAGAAGAAATTTGAAATGGTCATGAAAATCCAGAAGATTACTGATCCAGCCCCGTATCTCCCTTTTTTACTATTGGGGGTTGCACTAAATATCTACATGGAATCGAACGAGAAGACGCAAAGCAGCTGCGATCGGTTCTTCAAGATACTAAACAATTCGTTCGGCCTGACTAGACATTCTGCGTACAGTCAATTGAAAAACTTACAGTATCACGAGGGCGAGACTATCGATAAATAAGCGTCTCAGGTGAAGATGCTAGCATCAAAGATCGATGATCTAACAAAGGCTGCCTTCATGACTGGACTGCCTTGCAGGTGGATTTGGAACGGGCCGGTGACCAACCCTTGACCGAAATAATCGAGTATAGCCGTAGGCATTTGGGGATTAAAAAGGGTTTATTGCAGGGTTCAATGGCAGTAATACAACACGAAAACAACAACAAAGAAACAGGGAGATCCGGAGGTCAGGGAAAACTCGATAAACCAAGAGCAAATCTTCACAAAGGACCCTATATTTATCGTGAGAAAGACACCGAATCAGAGGCAAGGAAGCATCATAAGGGTTCTTAGTGGCAATCAAACAGACATACAATATACTACAAATTTCAGAAACCGGGTCATATAGCAAAATATTGTCAGTCGGGAAACGAACAGCGGAGTTTGTAGGCACCGGCACCCTCCCTTCACAGTTGCAGGCGTTGCCGACTATGATTGTCACCGTAAATGATAGGTCGGCCATAGAGTTGATTGATTCGTGTTTTTCGAAAACGGTCGTTTTAAAAGGGTTATTTAATGATTGTATGTTGTTTTCTGACGGAGAAAATATAGTTTTGGCGAATGCAAAGGGAGTAAGAGTGGGTTCAGGTGACGTGCGGCTAACTATAAATGGTAGGATCCTTAGGGTAGAATGTTCGATCATGGAACATTTGCCGTATGGTATAGGGATCTTAATAGGTATGGATGTCATAGGTAAATTGGGCGGCATGAGAATTAATAAGGGTGTTATTGAGTTCGGTGAAGAAGAAATTAAAGGGGCAGATAGTAGCTTGAGTTGTACTACATCGGATGCGCTTATTGTTAGCACAAAAAAGCATAATTTGGAGATTGAGTTTAAGGAAAATTGGTTGATTAAATGGAATTGGAAAAGTGAGGCTCCGAGTCATCTTCTGAATCGCCAGTCAGTTTTTCAGGACAACAAATTAAAAGATGTTGCAACGTTGAAAATTTTAGACGGTTGAGTAGAAAAGGGTTATCTAATAGAGTACAATGAGAAAGAAATGGGTAAATCGATATGGATAAATCGATATTTGGAATATTGCAGGCTAATAAGTCCAATATAAGACCCATTTTTGATTTTAGAAAATTAAACAATTACGTGGACGTTTATAGCGGTTCAGCGGATATATGTTTAGAAAAGCTCCGCGATTGGCAACGTAGGAGTTCGACCTTTTCAATACTTGATTTGTCAGAGGTGTACATGCAGATTCATGTTCATAAGGAGATGTGGCGTTACCAATCTTGTATCATTATCAACAAGAAATACGCTTTAACTAGGATGGGTTTTGGTTTAAACATTACACCAACTATAATGAGCGAAATCGTCAGGTGGATTCTGAACTCTGACACCAGGATGTGTGAAAATACCGACTCTTATATTGATGATATTTATGTAAATGAAAGTTTCATTTCTGTTGAAAAAGTCAAAAATGTTCAATAACTTCGGTCTCAAATATAAGAAACCGGAAAATCTGTCACAAACCAACGGAGTTTGAGTTTTAGGAATGAAAGTCTTTAAGGACCAACATGTAGTAAGATGGAAGAGGGACAATTAGGTAAGGGATGACCTCGATGTGGAATCAATTTCACGTCATGAGTTATATTCGTTATGTGGACGATTAGTTGGAATACATCCGGTAGCTAGTTGGTTACGTCCGTCATGTTCATACCTTAAAGGACTTAGTTAGGGAAGGTGGGATGAAAATATATACGAAGAATTATTTGAGAAGATTAAATGGGTTTTAAAGACAGTGAGGGAGAGTGATAATTGCAGAGGTTTATGGGCCATTGATGACTGCAGGGAAGGTATTATATGGTGCGACGCAAGTTCAATAGTCATTGGTGCAGCGTTAGAAGTCAAAGGGAACATAATCGATAACGCATCATGGTTGAGAAAAACTGATAAATCTAGGCATATTAATGTAGCAGAACTAGAAGCAGTTGTAAAGGTTTTAAACTTATGTGTGAATGGAGTTTAAGGAGCGTGATAGTAAAATCGGATAATAAGTCAGTAGTTTCATGGATAACCTCAACAATCTCAGATCGCGAAAAATTAAATACCAAGGCTTCATCTGAGCTTTTAATAAAACGAAGACTGTCGATGATCAAGGAGCTGTGTCAGGAGTATAAGATCGAGTTTATTAGTAGCAAGATGACAAGGCGGACGAGTTGACAAGAATCCCAAAACAATTCAAAAGAAGCAATTGTTTTTTAACAGTTACGGACGATCTACTCAAGCTGCAGCAACTTCATGATAAGTGTCATTTAGGCGCAAACAGAATGCGATATCTATGTGCGAAGGAAGGAATAGGTGTGTCAAACGCGGATATCAAGGATCTGATTTCAAGATGTTAAAAATGTTAATCCATCGATCCGGCACCCGTAAAATGGAAAACCGGTAGGCTGAGCGTCAATGAAAACTGGACAAGACTTGCTGCGGATGTTACAAAGTACAATCAACAAAAATTTTTAAGTGTAATCGATTGAGGTCCTTCTCGCTTTGCAATATGGAAATTAAGTAAGGCTGAAGACGTCAAGTCAATTGTCTCAGAATTCTCAAGTTTGTTCTGTGAACGCGGGTCTCCCAAGGAACTAATTATCGATAATTATACCACATTTCATTCGGTATTATTCAACAAGCTAATGGAAAAGTGGAATATTTTAGCCATGTATCCTGCAATCAATCTACCTACCTGCAATGGAATAATAAAAGGAATCACAGAACAATCAAAAGAATTGCGTCCAGATCAAATATCAGCATATTGGAAGCTTTATGGTGGTATAATGACACGCCATCTGAAGGAAAAGAAACACAAAGCTCGGCACAAAGCTAAAGCTATTTGCTCATATGGTTAGATATAATTGGAAGAAGTGAAAATGAACCGTTTTGTGGAAATCCAGATTATATTGAGAATAAATTAGTGTGTGTAAAACCGGAAAACAGTACACTATGTACACAGAAATGTGCCAATGGTGTTATCGTGAAAAGAATAGATCAAAGGAAATATCTAGTAAATTGCAACGGAATTTGAAGTCCAAGACATATCGCAGATATTCGACCTAGACAGCCTGACTTGGTTGAAAATTCCAAGTCATACTATATGAATATGGAGGAAACTGCATCACTACCAGACAATCAAACACAAGAGGAACGACGAAGACCGTCTTATCTAAATGATTACATTGTGGATTCAGATTCTTCTGCTGACGAATCTGGTGGGAGTGTTGGATATTAGATATTTTGATTATTTAAAATATTTAATATATGCATTTTTGATAAATATTTTGTTTAAATATTATCAATTAAATAGTGTTTTGAAAATAAACTTTTCGCGTGTTACAATAAATTTTAATTGGCATGTTAATTTTAATAATTTGATAAATTTAAATTTATTTAAAATTAATCTTTGAAACATTTTTTAAGAATTTTGAAAGTAACATTTGGATAAAAAAAATTTTATGCTCAAAAAACGTACTTCATCAAGGTTTCCAGTTCTGAATAATCGCTTTCAGGGATTTCTGTGCGCAGGGTTTCTAACCAAAACGGGATAATATAATCCCATGTCTGGAACAAAGAGTTAATCATAAAAATAGCATAGGTAATCTTGTGACAACCTCAAATGAAATTATGTCATAGGGAATTAAACTGGATATTTTGTGTAATCCTTGCTTGACTTGGGCCGTTCGATCACACAAAGAATCCCTACAAAATAGTGCTTTATATATATTTATATAATATACATTTACGGTATATTTGCTAATTTACCTTAACTTATGAATTCAGATTTACTCTTTGTAAATAAATTAATATTGAAATTATGATTATTTAGTTCATTTTCAGTTCACTGATCGAGAATTAGATAATTTAATTTTAAAAATAATTTAAATTAATTATGCATTAAATAGAAAGTTTTAAATTAAATATATCAAATTATATATTGCATCGTAGGTATTTAAATTAGTTACTACTTTTGAGTGTATAGAGTTGGATGTTTGAAGTTATATATTGTTAAAATTAAAAATAATTTTAAAAGCAGTGGCGTAGCTAGGGTGGTGCGGCAGGTGCGGACCTCACCGTATATCAGATACGCATTTTTGTATTGTTCAGCAACTAACCAAAAGATTCGAGCAGCTTTATGGTGTGGCAGATAAATACGAGTTTTTTATCACCTTTCCAACTATTGGACACTGAAATCCAGGTCAATCAAGACAGTACTCCCGACCGCATTGATAAAGACGAATTTTATCTAGAGCGAAAGAAGCTTAAACGGTTTGTCGCAGTTTCGCAAGAAGCTTCTGATTTTCTGAAGCAAATAACCTGTCGAGCTGCTGAGTTTCATCAGAAAGTATCGACTGGTTGATTCAGTGCCAAAAATCGTAATATTAATTCGCATCTTTCTGACTATTGGGGTAAGTGCAGCAACATGTGAGGTTAGTTTTTCGAAGCTCAAATTGATAAAAAAAATTATTTGATGACTAATTTGCGGCTCACTTATCTTGTAATTTCGTCCATCGAACAAGATGTAGTGAAGAAATTGATTTCAACAAAATCAATGTCTCTTTTGCCAGTAAGAAAGCTCGTAAAATTGAATTGTAGTCTCTTTTTAATGTTATCACCTACTTTCAGAAATAAATAAATTATTTTCTAGAATCAAGTTTCTGTTCGGTGTTTTATTTCGTTTTTGGAGGAAATCAAAATGAACTCTGCACCGGGTAGCATTTACCCTAACTACGCCACTGTTGGAAAGTATTGTAGTTTATGTTAATTAAATTTTAAGTTTCAACAAAGTATGAGGAAATGTCTGTTTTATTTGAAATGTCAATAATATATACCAATTGTGAGATGATTAATCCGGATATAACATTAGTTTTGACCTAGTTTTATTAGTTTTATTTAAATTTACAAAAGTTGATATTATTTACAAGACGAACTCGACAGTCTTTTGATTTGGTTTTGAGAATTAACCAAAGTTTTCTTTTTTGAAATGGAACGTTTCCGAATTTGGCATTATGGTAATTTATTATTATGAATAAAAAAATAATTAATGATATATTATTTTAATACAAATGAATATAATTCAGTACACTATGACATTAAATTATTCAAAAACCGAATCAAAAGTGATTTGGTGAATCGTTGGTACCTTAAATAAAATTATTTATTGTAAATGTTTATTAAAACACGCTGAAATTGGAGTTTAAAATGATGTGAAAAGAAAATTACTTTTTACGATTATGTACACTAAACTTGAAAGGAAACTTCTCTATCTAACTATGTACTTTTAAAATCATATCTAGGTAGTACTGCAAACTATTGCGACTTTCTTCCATGATATCTTATCGAGAAATGTTATACTTATAACTAAACAATCATTATAATAAATTTATAAAAAAATCATATAATTCTAATTATGTACCTTTTGTGCAATTTTCCATTTAGGGATCGTTCGCTTATTACATAACAAGAAAATAACCTTTTTTGACCCCCTCCCCCCCTCGTAACAATCCGTAACAAAACGTCTGACCCCCATCCCCCCTTGCGTAACGTAACAAATATTTTTTTTCAAAGTTATATCTAATTCATTTTAATGATAATTTTTAGAAGAATTCAGGATAAGAAACGGTTACGTTTTCGCAATTTTTACGTCCTGTATTGTAACTAGAATTAATTTTAATATCTTAAAAAATCGAGCAGAAAATTAAGCAAAGTTTGATCGTTCATATATTGAATAACATCAGTGACCATATTGAATGGTCATCAGAGCGCATATACCGTCACTTTCAGTTAAAAACAAATATTGGACAGTAGTGTACAAAATCCATATATAAAATCCAAATCTATTTTTATTTACTACATATTTATTATTTAAGTTTATACTAATATATCATTTTAATATCCAATAGATCCTCCTACATATTAAAAAATTAAACTTTAAATTTGAGTTCGAAAAGAACTTCGAGTCTTCGAAATTTTAATCCGATCTATTCATATTTTTAAATATCGTTTCTTTAAAAGGCGTCTTTAAAGAAATAAAATGATTGTTTTGCATTTTTGGTTCACTAAAGTTGATATCAGTCACTTCTCAATTTTGTTTATTTGTAAAAACATTCTACTTTACTACTAAATATCCTGATTTAGTTTTAACATAACATATTCTGAAAAAGTACATTTTATTGTAAGACATTATTTTTTAAGACGGAATGAAATGTAGAGCAATAATGCAAAATAAATTTTTTTGTTATGTTACAACCTTCCGCACCCCTCCCCCCTAACGTAACATTACGTAATAAGCTAACGTTCCCTTAAGTAATATATTTTTATAAATAATATATTTTAAGTTTAAATAATATATTTTGACAGTTAATTTCAAATTAATAATCTTTGTAAATAATTTTTAATTTAAGAATAATTTACCAGCACGATCCCACTTTCGCATATTCAGTTGGGTAAGGCAATAACACAGTTAGCATTACTTCCAGATTATTCTCCACAACTTGTTGAATCCACTTCAATAAATACTAAAATATATAATATACATTATATATGTGTCTTTGTGAAATATTTTTTGTTTACATCTTTCTTTATTTTTTCTATAAATTCATCCAAGCTATCTAAACGAAGAGAAAAAATCAAAAAAATATTAATTAAAAAATAAATGGCCTGTTAAATATAAATAGTTTTTGAAAGCAAAATATATTTGTTTTATTATTTAAGAGGAATTTTCCATTTCCAATAGAAATGATGATCATACCGAATTATTCAAAGTAATATTTTTTAAGTGATATGTTCTTAAAAGGGTATTGTAAAATAAGTTATCATGTTATAAGAAAATGTAATGGTTATATACCACAACCTTATATATATATATATATATATAAAGTAATTTAATTTTCCTAGCAAATTAATTGTGCTAAATTATTAAAATATGTTTTGGAAATATCTAGCAAATTATTAATCAAATTTCTGTTTAAATAAAAATTGTTTTTCTAAAATTAGTAGCAGATCAAAAGGGTTGTAGATCTTCAACCAAATGTAGAAAAAAAAATGAAACATCAATTTTAAGTAATGAGTTTTCTTTGAAACAAATTTTAATTCACGTGTGAGTTTGAATTGTAAATTATTGTTCATCAACAATATAATTTTTTAATAATTATCCAAATGGAGACAAGTAAAGCAGTTGTTCTAATAAATATTAATAAAAATTAAAAAAAATATTTTTATCCAATACAATAAATTAAGATAACATTTATTTACTTTTAACACTTAAAAATATATTTAAGAAAATATTAATTGCCGATGATGATTTACGTATATCGGAACATGATCCTTTTTATTTTTTAAATTTGTTTAATCAAAAATATATATTGAATAACATCAGACTAATGGTCACTAAAGCGCATATACTATCGCTTTCAGTTAAAAACAAATATTGGACAGTAGTGTACAAAATCCATATATAAAATCCAAATCTAAAATTAAATATCCAATGAGAAGGTAGAAAATAAAATGAAAACGCACTTGAATAACGTGTGTTTACAGTTTATAAAAAAGTAATATATGAGAAATATTTTCTCACACCATACATACACCACATACACACCAAAAACACACAAAATACAAGTATACTCAAGACAATACACACTTATTTTAAGTTCATTTAATAAAAAAGAGCACTTAATAAAAAATATTTTTTAATAAATAAAATGGAAAATTTTGAATGTTCGCCAATTAGTAGTGCGAGCAACAAGGTTGTTATTTCACACCTTTCTTTTTTTATTAATTTGCATTTTTAGCATGACGGATGATAGTGAGAAAACAATACCCTTACGAGAAAAGAAAACAAGAAAATCGTAATTTTAATTTAATTTTAACTACGAATAATTATGGTACATATAATTGTGTGAGGATAACCTCACCTTGTCCAGACAACTAGATATATCCAAATCGGTGGTCAAAATAATAGTTTATAAGTAACGAAAGTATGGCCTCATATCATTTGGAAAACGAGGAGACTACATGAAGCTTATAATCAGAATATAAGTTGGTGAACTGTTAACAGAATTCATTGAGGACAACCCCCAATCAACATTGTCCGAAATGAAGAGCTTTCTAGAAGAAAATCAAGGAATAAATGTATCACAAGCTACAATATCAAGATTCCTGAATGGCCAGTTAATCACAATGAGGCTCAGTGCAAGAAAGAAACTCTGATCGGGTAAAGGAAATCAGATTTCAATATGCCTGGCGATTTACGGAAGAAGATTGGCGGAGTAGTCTATGTGTCTATATTGATGAAATCGGTTTCAACCTTTTGACAAGAAGGACAGCAGAGGAGAACCTGTGAATATCGTGGTACCCACAAACAGGGGGAAAATATGTCGGTGGTGATAGCCATAGACAAAGAAGGACCACTGTTATTCAACGTATACCGTGGTAGCTTCGATCATATCAAGTACAAAGCGTTTATTGATGAATTATCAGAAAAGTTGCCTGCAAGACCCCATTTCCTTATCCAGGACAATGCGTGGATCCATATGAATACTTTGTCTATTCATAAAATGGTTAACTTGCCACCGTATTCCCCTTTCCTCAACCTCATTGAGGCATTCTTTTCTAAACTGAAAAGAGATGTTAGGACAGGGGTCACCAATCATCCAGACATGCTGTCCAGTAATCACAATCAGAGGCAATCGATTTGGCAACAAATTATAGAAACTGTTGTTGCGAAACACGAATACAAGGACCTGCGGAGCTACAATCGCAATTGCAGAAAATTCCTATCGGATTGCCTCTGTAAACTTGATATTTTCGGAGATTAATGTTTAGATGTTTTATTTTATAAATAAATGTAAAAAATGACTTACTTTTATGAAAATTTAATCATTAAAATGATAAAATTCCATAAAATTTAAATATAGTACTTCATCCATTTTTTATTAAATGTCGTTTCAAGAGTATTAACTGCAAACGACAGTATAATACACGTATGTATATATTATATAAAACGAGTATTGACATATACACATCAAACATTCCTTACTCTAACTATAATAAATCTAACCAAACTGCCAACGTCTTGTTATTAAGTTGATGCAAAAGAAATTTTGTTTATTAACCGTCAACTTTAAATTAACATAACTTTCTTTATAATTAACTTTATTAGTCACAATAAAAACCATTACATTGAACACACTGTTGCCAACGGGTAATAAGTTTTATTATTCCAGTTTCATAAAATTCTGGAGTTCTGGAGGCGATGAAGTCATCCAAGGCTCCTTCAGCATCTCCTTGTTTTCTTAAGCATTTTTTTGCGAAGAAACTGGCTGAAATTTTTGTAAAGGCGACAGTCTGTAGGCGAAAGATCTGGTTGAAACGGTGGATGAGCAAAGTTTCCTATACCAGTTCGTTTAACTTCAGCATGGTCTTTCTTGCAACATGTGGACGAGCGTTGTCATGCAGAAGAATTGGCCCTTTTCTATTAAGTAATGCCGACCGCTTTTTTGTAGTTCTTGGTGCATTTTGTCAATTTACTGACAATTCTTTTCAGCTGTAATTGCTTCGCCTTGTTTTAGGAAGATGTAATGAATTAAACCGTGTGCGGACCACCAAAAAGTTACTATGACTTTTTTGGTATAATTTTGACTTCGGGAAAGGCTTTGGAGCCTCATTGAAATCCAACCACTGAGCTGAACGTCGCCGATTGTCGTATAGGATCAATTTTTCGTCGCACATTACAATGCGATTCAGAAACGGGTCGCTTTGATTACGCAAAGCAGAGAAGAACACACGTTAAAACGATGATTTTTTTGATTTTCGTTTAATTCGTGCGGCACCCACTTGTCCAGCTTTTTCACTTTCCCGATTTTCATCAGATGGCGAACAACTGTTGATTGGTGAACGTTGAGTTCTTGAGCGACTTCCCGTGAATTTTTATTCGGGTCGGCATTGTTTAACTTCTTCAAATGGTCTTCGTCAACTTGTGATGGTCGACTACCGTGTGCTTCATCTTCAAGGCTCTCGTTGCCACTACGAAAATTAGAAAACCAACGTTGTACTGTTCGTAAATTAGTGGTATGTTGTCAAAATAGATTGTTAATATTCCGAGCCGTTTCTGTCGCTTTTTGACCTAGTTTGAAGTCGTAGAATAAAATGTTCTCATTTCTTTCTTATCTAAAATTTCTAAAATAAAATAAATTAACAACAATAATGTCATACATGCAATCAAAATATAGAGTTAATTTTAAGCTTTAAAGTAAATTTAAACATGAATCTATTTATTAACGATTTTCTAAATAATTCAAACAATGAATATTAAATACATTAAAAACGAAATTTCTTTTGCATCAACCTAATATTATGTATATACTGAAAAATTTTCAATAATCATCCGCTTCACTTTTATATATAGACTTTGATTAATAATTGCAGAGTTATTTAATATTACTCATAAATATTGTAATAATGTTTGACTTTTATTTTAGAGGTAATCATCAAAAGTATTGCAATACATTTGTGTTTGAACGTTTTGATAAAATAAAACAGTTATTAAGTGAATTAGTTCCATACAAATAAATCATAAATGAAACCATTTTGAAACATTTGAAATATGATTTGACTGAGACTCAGTGGACAGTTTAAATTTAGATAGAATAAAACAAAAAAGACTACATATTTGTACCACAAACCGACGATAAATCAAGCATTGATATAATTATAAAGAAAATTAATATATAACGAAAATAAATTAAATAAAATTTCGACAAACAAAAACGTGACACCAAGAATTAATATTTATCTAAATGCCAAAGAAAAAATAAACCATGAATATTTGTTATTCAAGTATAACATAAAGTATAGATGTAGTTTAAAATAGTTTTATAAATAGTTAAAGCCAAAGATTAGATAGCGAATATTTTCATTAATTTCACCTTAACTGTAAAAATATGATTCTCAGCATCATCATATTTTGAATAATAACAGCTTTTAGACCACCTTTCTCGCGAGGAAGATAGGCAGAAGTCAAAATTTAAATCATTGGTAAACATGATGGGTTTCAACACCCACCATTGACCTATTTTTATTGATCACAATGATCTGACACCCAATCAATCATTTCCATGATCACACTATCACTGGAAATGATCTACAGTAACCAGATAATACACTGAATGAACCTACGACAGTTAAACCCGACGCAAATAGCGATATCTCGTGGCGGTGTTGAGTGACAATAATGATTTGATCTTCACACAAATTAATTTGACAGAGAATTCCGTAACGGAAATAAGAAATGAGATGTCATTCCGTATTCTGTTTCAAATAATAAACCAATGGTTAATAATAAGCTTTTGAAAATTATTTTGTCGTGTCGATGTGAATCATTTCAAAATGCAATTAAACGTAAAATAACAACATGAGACGTAAAAAATAAAAACGAACCTAAACACGTGCAAAAAGGAATGTGAGATTCTTCAGAGAAGAATAAATTACATTGGTGGACATTACTTAAAACATTTTTATATGCCATAGATTACATACTGTTGCTAAACATTTGATTGTGTGTGAAGACCAGATAAATATATATATATATATATATATATATATATATATATACATATATCTCAAATTCGATGAAGAATATGAATATAACCAATTTCTTCATACCACTGTAAGTAATGTGTGATGCTTAAGAATGAATATTTTTAATCATTTCTATCATGAACATATTATAAATACATAAACTTCTCACATATGTATGTTAAATGATACAAACTGCATTTTTGAATCTTAAATATGTAATAGCATAAATTAACTCCTTTTATGAGAAGTGAATATTAGTTTACTAATAAGTAAAATTTATTATAAAATTAAAAGTTTAAAAATTTAATTAAATAAAAAAGCAGAGCTTCCAATATATATTATTGTTTTTTTTTGTGCATACACATTTATATAATGTAGGCATGAAATTCCTAAATCGGATACATCTATATTTGTTGTTCAATCAAATAAGTACATTTTCTTTTTAAATAATAATTGCTTTTAATTAAAACCATTACTTTATTGTTCTGTATCATCAAAAAACTTTCTCATATTAAGTATGAAAATGTTCTTATAAACTTGTATATTGTTTTGCGTTTGTTCAAGTTCAATTTCAATGGAAAGTAATGCAAATGTTAACAAGTAAATTTTCAATTCAAATACACTGAAAAATGGTGGTATCAATCTAATAACTTTTATATTGGTCTGATATTGTGCTCATTTCTCAATCTAGTAATTATTTGTAATGGATAAATATAAAGTTATTTTATTCCTTATTTTAACTTCCGTAATGAATAAAGGATTCACAATGTATTATGAAAATGAATTCCATAAATATTTATTGATTAAAAAATGTGAAAAAAAATTGATTCAATGTGGGAGAAATTTAAAGAAAATTGAGAATATCAAAAAAAGAAGAGTGTGAAGAATATTAAAAAGAAATAAAGAAAACGTCATATTACAATGTAAATATTATAAAATTCGTAACATTAAATGTATTTGGAACTTTCAAATCCCAAAGGAAAAGTCGTTATCAATAATTGTAAAGATTTAAATAACTCTACAATTCTATTTGACACCTATTATTCTTATAGTTTTAAAACACTTCTCTTTATTTTTGTAGGTGTTCTTGTGAAAGAATTTAGCATTTTACAATTACAAAATTAACAGTTTCAAATTAGACAAAACGGAATCGATGAAGAGAGAAAGGAAAACAGAAAATTTCAATATTTGCAAATAGTTAGAAAAGAAAAATCTTTTATTAAGAAATTTCGAGAAGCAACAAAAGATTCATTTATCAAAAACTCTATCAAAGAAAAACCGAAACATGGTTCAAATTACTTGAATTTTAATATAGTTAAATGATTCTAACTCTAATTTTATTATTTTTTATGTGATTTAATTTTATTTTTACTAATATAATTATTATAGATAAATTTAAAAATAAAATAAGTAATTTTTGTATAAAATATTATTATAATAAATATGCATATATTCATACATAAGTAATATAAATAAATTTTTAAGCAATTGGCAGATCGTTATAATTAATATTAGGTTAGTCGAAAAATAATGGCGGTTTTGGGACACAAACTTCAAAGACGTGCAAATTCACAGAAACAAAAGTTTATTAATCAAAGTATGAACCGTTGGAATCAATACATTTTTGCCAACGAGAAA
>MQRK01222651.1:13179-30291 GCA_001938485.1 Girardia tigrina | reverse complement strand
ATATATATATATATATATATATATATATATATATTATAATATAATAAACAAAAATATATAGTTAAATATTCAAATTGAAACATTATTAATTAATCAAAATGTCAAATAAAAATTTTTAACATTGTTATACCATTTACAATAATTTACTATAATTTGTAATTATGCAATTTAATTATCGTACATTTTTCGGATCACATGTGCATGTAAAAGTAGATTCTCAAGCACAATACTTTGCCGAAGACCTACTATTATTCAGATGACTCTAATAATAAGTTCGCTTAGATATTACTTTGCATATATAATAAAATTTCGATTGTTATATTAAACAGAATTCATTTCTTAAAAATTAGTTACTTCCTTCTGAATAGTGATCAGATATTTAGATTAAGTATACATGAAAAAGGATGAACATAAATCAATACTTTATACACAAATGTACAATATAATATATTGAGTATCTGAAAACATGCTCAAATAACAAATAGTAGAAAGAAACGAAATTAAATAAATAGACAATTTGCTTTTTAATACTGAATATTTGGTTTTAAGTATTAATAAATTTCAAAGTACGATAATTTATGCATATTATCTGATCATTAGTTGAAATGATGTATAGATCATATCACATTTAATGTTATAGCATTACCAAAATAAAATCCATATAACAAAATAAAAATTCAATGCAAATTTGAAAACAAATATTAAAATATTAACACTTGTCTTTTAAAGAACCCAGTGCGAAATAATCTAAAACAATTATTTGATTTTTATATTAAATGTTACAATATTAAAGTAAGCAATAATATTCATACCTTGGCCAAATCCTCCGCAAATTGTGAAAACAGTGTCATAAAACCAGTTAAATAAACCTGACACAATCCGGCTAAGTATTTCCTAGTGAAAATATATTTTTTTTTAATTTTATTGAACGTATGAGATATAAAATTGGCGATTACATTTTAATATGATATATCAGATATACTTTTTAAGCAAATATGTTATCCATGTGTTTTCCTTTGGTATTATCTAAATTTAATTATTGTACTCGTTTGTTCTTTTTTCCATGATAAAGTATTTTTCCATACTCAATGTACATGAAAAATGGGTTTATGGTAAGTTGCATTTCTGGTCTTAAGTTAACTTACCTAATGAAAGAAACTTCTACTTGCAAGGAGTTCTAAATATGATTTTCAAGACATTGGTTCAAAGTATTTTATAAAGTTAATTATGGTTTAGGGATTTTTTTTAGGAAAATAACAGGTCAAGTTCATTCTAAAATGATTTGTATTATAATTTTGATGAATAATAAATAAACAGTCACAAAATATTTTCATCTGTAAATTTAGTTAGTGATTAACACTATTAAATCATTAATTTTGTACAAACATCAAAGAAGAAAATTAATAAAACAATTAACATACATGTTTTTATAACTACCAATATAACACAGAAAAAAACAAAATTATGATAATATTAGAATAACTCGATTGAAAATTAGTTTCAAATTTGACATTTTAATAAAGAAAATAGAGAAATATATATTTCATTACATTTTAGCAAATATTTCAATTGTTTGATAATTTATTGAGGTCCGTCGTAATTTGTATTTGATAAATATTTATTTATTCAGAAAGTTATGCAAATAAATCAATCATACAACATTTGAAAAAGTTTATTTTAATAATTAAGGCTTGTCTCAGTTGTTAATTAAAACTTGTAATTAATAGGACATTAAAATAAGCAAATACGACGGGCATTCCGAAAGTAAGTGGAAAAAGGGAGACGACACCAAAAGAAAGCATTTATTGAAGGAATACAATGTCACTCAGATAGACCTGTCATCTCCGCCAACTCGCGAATGGTAAGGCAGCGATTTGCATTGATGATCTCCGACACTTTTTCCACATTTTCTACCGTGCTCGTCGTTGCTGGACGTCCACTCCTGCCCTCGTCGTCCAAGGATTCACGTCCATTTTCGAATTGATGCACCTAATTGTAGACGGCAGACTTTTGCAGGGCTCTTCCTTGAAACACATTTGATAAGCGACGCACAATGTTAGACACTGGAGTATCCTCTTTCCGAAGGAAAAAGATGATGGCACGCTGAGAACGTACTGCGTCTTCCATGTGTTAAACAAAAATGAAAACACTGCCTATGACAGTTTCCTCTATGCTGCTCACATGTTGCATGGACCAATGTCACTTTTGCTCGATTTCTATTGGCTGGTAAGAACATCACGCAACCACGTCATCTGTCCCTCTGTAAGATGCACACACACGCGCACACCCGCATATAAGTATTTCCACTTACTTTCGGAATGCCCATCGTACTTTATGACACCCTTCAAGTTCTGAAACAAAATTTAATATTTAAAAACTTTATTACAATTTTTTACATGTGATACAAATTATATACATTTTTTTTAAAAAAATTCTTTCAATTTTACACAGAAAAGCACATCAGGGGGGTTTGAAAATAAAAGAAAAATGACAAAATAGGTTTTGTATTATCGGCATTCTAGAACTTTCTCATATAGATTCTCGGAATCTTTATGTTAGTGTCGTACCCGATTCAAGTGGAAAATTTTGTTAGTTGCGGTTTTATTGTTTTCAGTATTCAAACTATAAGTCATGATGATCAAATTGTTATTAATGATATTTCATAAATAAGGCTCCCCCGACTGAACGGATAACTGAGTATTGTAGAGACTACAGTACCAGCATTGGCGTAATATATATTCTTTGTTAAAAGATATATTCTTGTTATAGTAAATCAAAATTCTGAAATCGAATTTAAATCTTTTATTTATTTTAACAAACAGTATATTTAAACAAGCGAATAAATTTGTTTAATAATTACTGTTACAGTTCCTTCCTCTTTACGTTTCGAAGTCCCTTAAGTAGTTTGGAAATTTTCGTATTCTTTGACTTCTTCGTGGTTCAGATTTTTCGTCTTCTTTATTTGTCGTTTCTGATTAAACTTCTGATTAATTCTTTGTTTCATCTTGCGATTTCGAAATGTGTATCTGATCCAAATGTCTACGATGTAGGCTTCCGTCTTCTCGATCCATTATGTTAAACATTCGACTGCCAATGTGATTCAGAATAATACCGTCTGTTGGAATTTGTTCGTTGTCTTTGTAAAACATGACTTCTGTTGTATCGATATTTCCGAAAGATCGAAGATTTCTTCCTTTAAACATTATTGCTGGGCTTTTTTGTCGTTGAATGAACTGCTTTTCTATACTGCAACAAAAAATTATCAAAGAAAATATTTAATTCTTCGAAATTTGTCAGACTTGTTGCACTAATGGCAATTTTAAGGGTTTTAACGAAGTTTTCCACCAATATGTTGGATTGTGGATTTCTGGGAGCTGTAAATACAGGAGTGCATCCTATTGTTTTCAGCTAGTTTTGTAGATTTTGACAAGAAAAAAGCTTCTCATTGTCAGTGTTAGGAAGAATATTAGTATTATTAAATTATTATTCAAAATTACAATCATTCAAATAAATTATAATTTTTTTTCGAGCCACCCTAATTGAAAATAATACATAGAGTATGAACCTATAGTTATTCTATACATTCATTAAACAAATACAAACCAAGTATAAGTCTTTTGTGTTGACAAAATGAAGGATTTACAATTTAATAATAATATATAATTTAATTGAAGCAATCTGATTTTAATTATTGTAATGATTTATGATGATTTTATTATTTGTTTATATTCATATATTAGCGCGGAACTTGTTGATTTACTTTTTCTGAAGTAGCTTTATGAAATGGTAAGTATCTTTCATAGTAACATATATAGACTATACACTGTCATACTGACGGAATGCATATATTAGCAGTTAATCAGAATTTTAAAAAGAGGTTCTCAAATATAATGCAGTTTTTTAACTACTGATTTAAATGCATGCTACTTTATGAAAATTTCCAAACTATTTTTTTACGTAACGTACACTTTTTTAAGAAAGTAAAGAATTCTTCTTTTTTAGGAAACACTTGCTCGTCTAAACAATCTGGGTGATGATGAACCTTCTCAGCCTCACCTAAAAAGCTACCCTCTGACTCAATTTGGAAATCAAAAGCGAGACTGCAATAGCCAGTGGTACCTAAACAGGCCGTGGTTTGAATACTCACATTCAGATGATGCAACATTCTGTTTCCTTTGTCGAAAACTTGCATCCTCCATCAACTCAATTAGAACATTTCGTGATTTAACTTTCATTAACAATGGCTTTCGCCAGTGGAAAACTGCTGTTAAAAAGGATAGGTGATTTTATAAGCACGAAAATTCTGAAATGCACAATTGTGCTATGACAACTTCGTTGGAGCGGAAGAAAAGAATCGAAACTGGGACATCTGTGGATAGACAACTAATCGCTCACAAATTAGAGAAGAATCGATATTACCTACATGGCGTTTTTGATTGTATTAAATTCTTGGTTACCAATGAACTTGCTTTTCGAGGTGATGAAGAGAATCAACAGAGCTTTTCAGCTGGGAAATTCCTTATTCTTTTTTCAGTTCATGATGGAAAGGGATGGTAAACAGAAAGAAATATCCACAACGATACCCGCAAATGCTTCCTATTTCAAGTAAACTTAAACAACGTTTACGAGTTCTTTATTTTTCTGCAATTGATTCTGACATGGGAGAGCTAGAAAAACGATTTTCTGGGCGAGGATTACAGGTAAGTACCTGTTATGTTTGCATTATAAACCTCAACTAGTAATCACTCCAACAACATACGTATTTTGCTTTATCAATGTGATAGATAAAAAGTACATTGTTGCCAGTACATTTAATCCAGATGCATAATAGTCGTTGTAAATATGTATTAATGGGTCTATATCGTTTCACATTATTCTCTCAGGTAATAAAGTCAATGCGAAGTCTTATTCCTCCCATGGATTCCAGCGCAGTCAGACCAATCTGCGAGGTAGCTGGTACAGATGTTGAAAAGGTTGTAAATGAAATGAAAGTTGCAGAAAAACTCCTTTTGGACAATAAACAACTAGAGGTTATGAAACATGTTCAAAGTCTGTTGAAAGCATATAAAAAGCTTCGAATTTGGCATAAGGCTTTCCCAACTTTGTCACAGACAATGGCTGCTGCTCTCACGTTTGAAAGTTCTAAAGCAGTATGTGAAAAAAGGTTTTTCTACCCTTTCGAATGCCCTGCAGAATGTCAATGAAATGTAACAGACTCTCCAACCTAACGCTACTTGGCTATGAAAAACAACTTGTGGCTGGCATAACATTTGATGATTTTATATATATGTTTTTAAAAACTTCTCGAAGATTGTGGCTGTAAATTTTTTTTAAAATAAAAAGTCTTGGTCATGAAAATATGCTTTCACTATGGATATTTTAGCTATTGGAGATGCAGTCGCGTCAAACGGCGAATGATTTGTTCTCTATAAAATGTATGTAACTTGGTTTTGAAGCCCCCCCTGAGGAATTTTAAAAATTACAAAGCCCAATTATGGAAAAAAACTAGCTACGGGGATGACGGCTGTAAATTATATGTGCCTCTTGAGAAACTTTAGAGTTTGTGTAAACAGTTTAGGTTTGAAGAGGAGAAAATTAGGCTTGCTATTGTCACTTTTCATAATGGAATTTTCGCTTTTCTTCTTGCGAGCATTTTAAAGTTTAAGCATCGATACTAATTTCCTAGTCTGCCTTTTGTATTTGAGAAATTTCCTTATCGTTTGTAACTTTTTTGTAGATTCTTGTTAACTTTTACTCCGCAGCAAACTTCTATAAAAAATTATGAAAAAAATAAGGCCTAAATATATAATTACAATAGTACGGACACAACTGTAAATAAAGCAAAATTCATTGGACATTCATTTGATACAACTTTTACATGAAAACAAATAATTAATGTCGTTACATGTTCCCACGCTTTATACATTAGGGGACACATTATTATAACCACCTGATATTTTCATGTTTTGTTAGGTTTTCTCATTATTTATAAGGTTATTAACAAATGCAGTCATAGTTTGGATACTTTCTGTGTTTGTTTTATCTATACTTGTTTTAAATATAAGAAAATCAAAAAGGTAAGAAATATATGTTTTATTCTAGAATGCAAAATTTAAATATGTACATACCTGATTACAAATGTTTTAGTGTTAATAGAATAAGTAAAGTGAGTTCAATAAATGATAAATTAAACAATTTAATATTTTGTTTGTCCTCCTTTAGCGTTTTATACTGCCTGGAGACAACTAGGCATGCTATCAATAGAGTTTTGAAGCTTCTACTGAAATTCATCATCACGAAACCAATTGCGGAGGACTCTCGATATAAGCTGATCCTTTGTTGTATGAGTAATTTGGCTGAGTTTCTCCTTCATAATACCACATATGTTATCTATGGGATTTAAGTCAGGAGAATTCCCAGGTCAAGGAACGACATTGATATGGTTGGTCTCCAAAAATTGAGTCACCACCCTAGCCTTGTGACATGGAGCTGAATCACGCATGAAAACACAGTTTTCAGTTGAACCAAACCATTCCAGCAGTTGAGGTAGCATCCGTTCGCGCAAAACATTCATGTATTGATTGTTTTCCATCATACCATCGACAATATTCAAACGGCCAGGACCTTTTGAACTGATAACACCCAAAAACATGACTTTAGTTGGGTGTTTGACGGATTCACGCACCACTGGTTGACTTCCTGGTGTTTGCCAGACACGTCTCCTTGTTGCTGATTGGCATTCAAGAATCGTTTCATCATAGAAACACAATGTTCTCCAGAAATCGATTCCCTTGTTTAGGTACTGTCGAGCAAATTGTAGACGTTTCAACTTCAACGCTGAGGTCAGCTTTGGTTTTCAGATTGGCTTCCCCAATTTGCAACCGGCCTCATTCAGTCGTCTGCGAACTGTACGTGCTGAAATACTGATACCACGTTCAACGAGCTGATCCTGTACTTGTTTTGCTCACAGAAGGTTATCTTTCTAATTATTCTCACCATTATCCGGTCGTCCTGTTCAGTTGCTTTTCGTTTTTGACCACATCTGCCAACTCTGGATGTTGAAGGGACACCTGCTTTTATTCGTCTTTTGATGTTGATGACACTTGCATGATGAACATTGCACAAAGTGGCTATATGCCAAATTGAAAACTTTCCACATGATAACAAAGCGTCAACTTTTGCCACAACAGTAGAGAACAGATCACAGAGTTTACCCATGACTACAAATGATGCCTTTGTATTCAACAGGATACTAAAAAAATAATCTGTAAGAAATTGATTAATCTATTACTGTTAGATAATTAATTTATTTTCCTTTCTGACAGTAGCAGATCATTTTTAATTGTAATAAATAATTTTTTTATTATGAAAATGATACAGACCATATTTTAAAACATAAATGTTTGATTTAGAATAAAATGATTTACTATAAAAAATCAAAACATGAGAAAATACGGATGTTACAATAAAAAAGCATGAAAATATCAGGTGGTTATTATGAGGGGTTAATTTTAAATTTTTATCTCGCCTGAATAGTTTATTATTTTTTTAATTTAAAGGGTTAAATATTTTTGCTTATTAAATATTTTAAAAAATTAAAAATTATATAATAAAAGAAAATCATAAAAAAGTCAAATATTTATTTAAAAATAAAAAATATCTTTAATGTATCTAAATAATATTAAATATCTAAAAATTAAAAATGTCAAGAAAACAAAAATATTAAATATTTATTTATAAATAATAAATTTTTGGTGGTATTAAATTATGGCTTTAGAATGTGATAATAATGAAAGTGGCATAAACGCTACTTACAGTTCTAATAATGTGTCCCCTACTGTACTTAACTGCATAAACAAATAATGAATTATTTGAATGATGTAAAGTTCATTTACTTAATCAGCTTTTATGCTTTAACCTTGGGTTCAAACTAATTGAATTGATACATATAAACAAAAATATCAAGTTTAAGGAACCAATGTTTAAGTCATTAAATTATTTGTTGAATTTAGATCAGGCTATCAACCGATAATTTTTTTTTCAATTGTTGATAAAATCCAGAGATTTTGGTGTCAAACTGTTCGAAATGATTTGTTCCTCAAAAGTGCGCTACGGATTTCAATAATTTTTTCCATATAGCCGAAAAAGGGATACTTTAAGAAAAATCTATATTTAAAAATCATCAAAACTAAAATTACAAAAATTTGGAAGTCAACTTTTAAAATTAAACTTTATAATCGGATTTTCGGCAACGTTTTACACTAGAAAACATTCATTTTGAAAGCTTCCTATAGAAAACGCATTTCATGCAGGTGTGTATTTGGTTAATAAACTTATTAATGTGTACTAAAGGCTGAAAACTTCATGACCAAAACTAAAGATGAATAAATTATTATGAAACGTTACATCACATAAAGTTTAAAATATAATATTTTACATTCGAACTCTCATAAAAGTGTAAAAAAACATTGTTAAACCATGACTTACAATATTTGAATTGGGTTTAGGAGGACATTTTTCTCCAATTAAAAATGCTGCATAAAGTGATATAACTTTGTGATCATCATCATTGTATTTCCCAGCTAATGGTATGTCATTGTCTTGAAAGCTTGCAAAACTTTTAATAACTCCCAGCATAGAAGGTGCTCCTTGGTCCAAATTACTTTTGACACCACCCTTATATAAAGTTTAATGTTTTTAACATATAATAACAAATTTAACAAATAAAAAAATTAGAGCTAATCGGAATGACATTATACGAATCGTGACATTGCAAATGCTTGTAAAATCCATAAACTAAACTGGAAACAATACTGTCCATATTGGACGATTCATTGCCGATAATTAACCATTTCGGTTTATCCGAATTCAAAATCGTTTTTCGTGAGGAAATGAAATCATTAAATGAAATAATTGTACTCATATTATTTGAATTTTTAAAATCTAATCAGAAAAAGAATTATAGAAAAAATCTTTTCGCTCGACAAAAATTTATATTTGAACAAGAAAAATAGAAAAAAGTTCGATCGCTCTCGACTCGATATCGATTGAACTTTGAATTTGAATTAGAGGTCGAATTCGATTTCCCTGAGAGAAATTTTCCGTATTTTTATATCGATTAATTTTCTATCAATTAAAATTTGGGGAAATTTTTCGACACGAAATTTTTATCGATTCGGCTTATTGGAACAAATAAATCATTTTCACTATTGATCGATCGCAATTATCAAATGAGATGCATACAATATACATTATCTTGATCGATTTAAACAAAAACGGATTTCTTTTATTGGGAAAAGAATTTCATAAAATACCAATCAACGATTTCACTGAGTTTTAATTCAATTAATTCTGTTTTGATGCGATTTCACACAATCGAATTGCTTACCTCAAATTGCCGTCAACAACAAATTGATCCAATTGATGCAGTTAAACAAATTTCAATATTTGGAATTAATTAATAATATCACAATTTACTATTGGTGATCAATCGATTAAATGTCGACAAAAATTTGATTTTATTTTTCCAAATAATTTTTTGTCGCCTTTCAACAAAAAATAATTTTTCTTTTAATTTTTTTATTCCCAAAACAATTAGAGTTGCAAATAGTAAATCAAAAGAAATTTCGAACTTATTTTATCAATCATCATTGCGGTTATTATTCACCTGATGAATTACAAAATGTTGTTGATGCAGTCAACGCTATGATAGCCGCATGAAACATTCTTAAGTTACTATATTTAAAACTATTTCACGTTACATGTATGTCGCATTTATTTCACAATTGTGCTAACAGAATTCAATCTAAATTTGATTATGTTGATAATTTACGTGGTGCGATCCCTAAGTCATTGTTGATAAATAAGATTATAACGTATATGCCGTTGATACTATAAATAGATGAGCTATCATTGGTTACAGATATGGCTCACCATACCCAACCTGTGTGTGGGAGTGGTGCGTACAGCCATTATTTCCCTTTTTACTATAGACATGGACAGTAACGTCGAATATCGCAGCGTGATAAAATTTCTGCACCTGTGCAATACTAAAAGCTACGATATTTTGCAGCAGTTGCAGGAAGCTTACGGTGTTCAGTGCCCATCACATGCAAAAGTGTATAATTCGATCAGAGACTTTAAATATGGCCGACAATCCGTATTTGGTGCTGAGATATCAGGACAACCATGTGAAATTTTACCCGGGAAAAGTGATTTGTGCATGACTATCGTATCGGAAGCGAGACAAATAAGCATCCGTGAACTTGCACAGCGTCTATCGATCAGCTACCATTCTACATATGATATTCTGCAATCATTTGGAGTTCGCAAACTGTGTTCACGTTTTGTTCCCCGATTCCTATCTGGAGAAATGTGCGACAAACGTTTGCAGTGTTGCACTGCCAATTTGGAGTTACTTCGCACCCAAGGTGATCGCATCATCAACAACATCGTTACACAAGATGAAACCCCGGTGAGCTTGTATGTGCCTGAGAGCAAGCGTTAATCTTCTGAGTAGTGCTTCCCCTGTAAAAGTGCTCCCCGAAAACTTCGAAATGGCCCCTCGCACAAGCGAGCAGCAATGCTGACTGTGTTCTGGGATTCCCATGGCATTATTAAAAATGATTTTCTTGAGAAAGGACTGACAATGAATAGTGAGTATTATGTTGAATTACTTCGCGATGTGAGAAAGTCTCTTAGGAAGCCAGGAGGGATCCCAATGTGGCTCCTTCAATATAATGCACCCATTCACACTTCGCTAGCAACTTTAACTACTGTGGATGACTGAGGCTTTCAGTTGCTTTCCCACCCACCCCTATAGCCCTGACCTAGCCCCAAGTGATTTTGCGTTGTTTAAACACATTTATTTAAGAAACATTTGAAAGGTGTCCACTTTCATTCAGTTAATGTCCCCAAGGAGAAAGTCCTTGATATTCTCAATTCTTTACCTCCAATTTTTTACAAAAATGCGTTCTGAGCTTGTTGCTCGCTGGCGCAAGTGTGTTGATGTACAAGGCTCATTAATTGAGAAATGATTTACTTTTATGTCATGTACTGATTCTGAAAAAAAAGTTGACTGAACTTTACTTTCTTGTCGAGTCTAAGGACTTATGAATCGCACCACGTATTTTCTCGTTTATAAGCAGTTACGATCAAAAACAAGGAAAAAAGTTACTATTTCGTGATATTGGATTTTCACCTACATCAGTGATTAAGGTTTTCAAAAAAAAATTTATGAAAAATAAGGACATTTACAATACTTAGGCTGTCCCAAAAGTCCTCAGGTGGCCTTTAAAAACACACTAATATTTTACAAAATTTAACCAAATTTGGACTGAATATTATTCAGACTGTCATAAATACTGTGTCAAAATGACAAAAAATTTATCAAAGCATAAAATCTGAAACTTACCAAAAAAATAATATTATTAACCAACAAAAAAATTAGATGCAGCGAATTTAAAAATTTATTTAAAAAAATATTTTAAAAATTTCTTAAGCAACATTTCTGAAGCCATTTAAAAACATATTTAATGAAGATAATTTTCAATGGTTTTACCATCATATTCAGATCACTGATTATTAGCATTTTTACTTCTTATATATCTGAACTAGATGATTATTCTATGGCGTAAAATCATTCGACAACTGCTAACAATAGATGAAATAAAAGTGATATTGTCGAGCCTAGGAAAACTTGTAAATGTAACTTGAGTAAAAATGATTTTAAAATACTGTGGAAAAAAAATTTAATTTATTGGGAGAGTGTTGTGAAGCTTTGTTAATAAGATCTTATGATCCTAAAATAATGTTCTCATGACAATCTCAACCAATTTGTTTATAATTTTTGATTAATTTTACGCAATTGATTACATAATCACATATTCATATGAATGTAATGCGTTTTTGTGTATTTGTGTATTTTAAAATGTTTGCCGAAAATAAACATTTTCAATTAAAAATGAAAGATTATGTATTTAATATGAAAAATTATGTATTGAATATAAAAAAATTCAATTTAATATGCAAAATAGACTCCAACTGTAAAATTTTAAATCATAGTTATTACAAATTCTTCACTGGTGGCAAGCTGAATTGCAAACGTATGCATTTTTAAAACATTTTTTTAAAAATTAAATTGATTTTTTTGTCATATTAAATACATAATTTTTTATTTTCTCATAAAATATATTTTGAAATGGCATTCCTTTTGTTTTTTTCAAAAAATCGCTTGTATTTTTAAAGTTTATTTAAAATTCATATAAAAAATAATTAAATTTTTTTAAACAAGAAAAGTATGAATAAAATTTAAAATGAACAATAAATTGAAAATGAACAATGAAATAATTACTCCCGCTTCAATGTTATTTGATGATTCTTCAGCTGTACTCAATTGTTGTCTCCATCTCGGTAATGTCTCTTTACTTAAACTTACGATTGCTTCAACCATGCTTGGTTGAATTTCCATATTACAGTCCCAAATATCGGGTAAGGGTAACTAATTAAAGTATTATAATTAGAAGTTTTATAACCTCCAATTTATAAACCTGATAAATATGTTTCTTTGATTGTGCACCTAAATGCTTTTGAATGTGACATCCTTCACAAAATCTGATAGGTTTTTGACCGTTTAAATATGTACATTCTGAACTGAAACACGTTATAAATGCATTATTGTTTTTACTGCGGCAAGTCTTGGATTCACAAGTGGTTTTCACCTAAATAAATAAAAATATGTACAATTTGAGTAAGTTACATTTTCTATTAGAATCCAATATGTCTCATATCAATTTTACATAATTCAAATCCTCTTCAATCTTTTTTCACCACCACCCACCCTTTTCAAAGTAGAAATTAAATCTCAACTAAATTGATGTTGCAAAAATTTAATTGAATTTTAAAAAAACTAAAAATTAGTATTACATATATATAGAATATATATTTGTATACATTTAACTCCATTCATAAATATACTTAGTCAAAGAGTTTTTTGAAAATATGACTACAGGAAATTTATCGATGTTTGATTGCATTACCATCAGCAATAATTTATTTTATAAAATAATCAAAATAAAAATATCACAAAATGGTAATATAAAAAATTAAATTAAAACTAATCCATATAATATCCGTTAATAAGGATATGTTTAATACATGAATAATAATATAAAAATGTTAAGCATTAGGACAACTTATTTTTCACTGTTAATTAATGATTGACATTAGTGTCTGGTCAATAGACATTTACAGAACCACCGTCCTAAAATGTCTTGTTGCAGAATACACGTGTCCTATCAGATTTTCTACTAGCGGTTTTAACCACCGTACGAACTAATGATAGCAGAGTGCTGAAGCAGCTTTTCTTATCTACGAAACATTTCTGGTCATGTAAATGTTATGCAATATATTACTCGATCGCTTTTCAACAAGTAGAAGAAAGAAGCACTTTTTCTTGTGATGCGTTTCTTATAATTAAAACGATTTAGCACATAACAAAATCAAAGTTAAGTTCGATGTGAACAAACCAATCTCTTTCAAAGTAAAATTCAGAATAAATAACATAAAAATAATTCAGGTTTTATTAATCAATTGCAGGGCACCTTTATTTTAAATGTAATTTTTCATACGTTTATTTGATCTTTGCTCTACATAATTTTATCTTTCTAAATTATATTAAGTTTTCCTCATTCGGTATCTAGTATAGAACAAATAAGGTATGTCCATTGATAAACTTTCTTACATTATCTTTTGTTATTTTTTAATTTATATAATAAATTCAGAAAAGTAGAATTCAAATACAACAAATAACAATACATATAATAGAATAATTAACCTTTTTCAAAGGAAGAGTTACGTCGAATAAGTTAATAATCTTCTGTCTACTGAGTGCATCAAAACAGTCGAGACAAACATACAAAGGTGGCACTTTGTTTCCAAACATAAGGGCATGCTGTGGATCATATGACATCTAAAAAATTAGTTCACCATTATCAAAATTATATTTTAAAATATTTTTATTTTACTTTCAAAGCTGGAGTTTTGTTGGCTTTATTTGGACAATCCGTTCGCTCGCATAATATGGCCTTCCAGGCTACATAGATAATAATCATTTGCTTTAATATTAGAATATTTGAATACACTAATTAAAAATATTCGAAATTTTACAAAATATAAGTAATAAATATATGATTACAAATACTCCCTCTGTCCGAAAATAAGAGTCCCATTTCAATTTTACTGTTAAATCTGTTTATATAAACATTATTTGTATATCTTTATATATATAAAGGCAAAAAGCAATAAAAATTATCACAAATTTTCATTCAAAAAATGTTTCATTTACTTCTCAAGATGAGAGAGAGAGACGAGGAATCCAATTGTTATAATAATGATAATGACAACATGTAATAATAATAACAATTTGAATACCGAACACCGGAGGTGTGACCAACTTAAAACTCTCTGATCCAATATTTAACAGTTGTCAGAGATGGATAGTCGTTTAGATCAGTTGACTGAAAAAGAACGTAGATTGCTCTGAATGCTTTTTCTGCAACACAAAGAAAATAATAAAACTTCGATATTCATCGTTTGAAATTATGGCACTGAGGAAAATTCAAAATGTCGCAAAAAGTTTATTGAATAAACTAAAAAAAACAAAAAACTAAGTGGCTACAATATTTTTTATATATGTCTGATACTTATTGAACGCACCACTTATATTGTTGTTTTTTAATTAAATATTAGATTTAGTCTCCAGTAAGTTATTTAAATTTTTCTGTTTAGGAACTTATCAAGTATTATTATTCTACAACCATGGCAACCGCTGAATGAAGTGTTATTGGATAGGATAAAGAATTTTTGTGAAAAGAGTAGTTTCCTAACATTTCGTTATTTATTACATTATTTTTATATATATTAATGATGGTCACAAAGTAAGAAATTCAAAAGAAATAAAAAAGTTGAATTGAAATAAATTAACCTGTCGAATTGCTATTGATTTTAATCAAAATATTAACCGAAGAAAATCAATTTTTCCAAGAAAAAACTTACAAAAAATACAAAATGTACTTCCTGAAAGTCAATATCAATTCCGAAATCGATCAAGATAATACGAATCATTTGTTCAATCCATCTTCAAAAGTATACAACAAATTATCCAGAAAAAAATTATTAATTCTAATTTTATCTACTAATGGTTCCTTGAGATTATTCATCGTTCTACTGACATTTAACAAATTATATAACATATTAGCGACTATTTCTATTATAAATTCATGACAAACTGTGGTAAAAAAACGTGTAATTCATTTTTATTTTTTTCAAAATCGAATAATATATTGTGTGAGAAGTGGTTGCAACATCAAAATCAGAATTCATTTTTTAACACCAAAATTTGATAATATGACAACTCCCAATTTTCAAACAAATTTTCGTTAATTAAAATTTTCAACTCGCCTCATAAATTCTATTTTACTTTCAAAATAATTTATTATATTCTATAACTTATTTTTGACTTTTTATTATTTCAAATTTTTATTAATTTTAAAATACATTTTTAAAAATTAAATAACAAATAAAATTAATTTATTCCATTAAATAAAACCCAATGAATGTGTATAAACTTTAAAAATAATTTATTATATTCGATAACATATTTTTGAACTTTTCTTTTTAATTAAAATATTTTTATTATTTTTAGAATGCTTTAAAAAAATTATTAACTATAAAATTAATTTATTTCATTTAAATAAGATGCAATCAACTTAAAAAATTTTAAAAATATTTTTTTATTCTTTATTTTTTAAAATAATATTCTAAACACAATAAAACTAATTTTTAACATTTATATAACATCTAATTTTAATTTTAATTTGTAGAAAACTATTTAATTTCGTAAAAAAACTTTTGTAGCATCTTGATATATAAATTTACGCAAAAACTTTTATTTATTGTATTTCTTTTAAAAATTTTATTTTAAAAAAACCAACTGAAATATATCAACTTTAATTTTTTTTGATTTTAAACTGTTTATTATTTTTTGCAAAATTTTTAAATTAAAACATTAACTTATTCAGCGAATCGAAAATTTACACTAACCCTTCATATATTGAATTAATATATATAAATATAGGGAATTCTATTACTTTTAACAAGTATTTTCATATAAAAAAATTTAAAAACCTTGCCTTCATTTTCCATGGTGTTTGCAAATGATTTTGGTGTATATAGACAATATTTTTTTATTTTTATTTCATTGAATTTTAATTAATTTCACTTTCGAATAATTATTTTGTGCACTTTCCTTCGATTTGTAAACATTCGAACATCTTCGTGTTTTGCATCAAGATAACATGAAAGAATAATCATTTGTTTGCAAAGGGAGATGAAGGCAAGGAAAAATAGACAAATTTTATAGATATTTTCTATATTTAAAAAAATGTTGAAGTTAAAATTTGTAATGAAAGTATAAAAAGGCAATATAGGTTATGATTTATACATAAAATCAGTATCTAAAAGTAAATTTAAATGAGAATATTAATATGGCGGCTAAAAAGTATACATTCTACATACTAGGCTAGACACTACGAGACTATACGGCGGGACTTTGCATAAACGGGCACTGCACGTCGTGCAGTGTATGTTTGCAGCTTTTCTCTTTTGAAAGTATATTCCAAAGATCAAGAATTAGACAAATAAAAATAATTTTCCGTGTAAACAAGAACACATTATTTGACTAAAATTTAAAAATATTATTATTAAATATTATTAATATTATTATTATTTAATATTATTAAATTAAATATTATAATTATATTATTAAATATTATAAATATTATAAATATTATAAATATTATAATATTATTAAATATTATAATATTATTATTTATTAAATATTATTATTATCACAATTTGAATGCAAACATTTATTTACAACACAAACAGATTCTTCACAACAATTTTCAGTGGTCATCTTTCGTTGATTAATATTGTTTTTGATTAAATATTCAAATATGAAAAAATTAATGAATGGGGAAATATTAATATTACATTTTAATTTCTCATAATTTTTATTGGATAAAAGTCATTACATAATTTTTTAAATAAACA
>MQRK01222646.1:0-11357 GCA_001938485.1 Girardia tigrina | reverse complement strand
GATGAAATTCTATTTGGAATCAATTTAAATGTTTTGTTCTAATTTTAAAGAAAAATTTTAATCAACAGACAACAATTTATCAATATGCACGATTCTGGAATGTATTTGAAATGTTTTTAATACATTTAATGTATAAATAATGTATAAAAAAATTTCAAATACATTCCARAATCGTGCATATTGATAAATTGTTGTCTGTTGATTAAAATTTTTCTTTAAAATCAGAACAAAACATTTAAATTGATTCCAAATAGAATTTCATCAACAGCACAATATTCCACATTTGCACGTAGAAGTATGCATGTAAATGGAAATATGTAAATGTAAATGTAAAATGTATAAAAACATTTCAAATACATTCCAGAATCGTGCATATTGATAAATTGTTGTCTGTTGATTAAAATTTTTCTTTAAAATTAGAACAAAACATTTAAATTGATTCCAAATAGAATTTCATCAAAAGCACAATATTCCACATTTGCATGTAGAAGTATGCATAATAATGAGAGAAAATAACAAAATCATTTCAAACATTTCTCTCATTAACATTATATTATATTTATATTAAGGCAATATTATATAATATGCCCTGGGGTCAGTTTATGCAATTGTATCTGACCTTACGATTGCATATATCGGTGATCTCATGACATATGAAATCACCGGAATTTGAACTCTAGTGATGTCATGAGATGTCACAATAAAAAATATTAAATTAAAATTAAATCACACTAACTCAATATTCGCTATTGTTTATTTTCAATTATTAAAACAATTTACATTTTTCGAATTTTCCAGATAATATTTTTTTATTCAACATAAAAAAATTTACTTTTTACAAACAAAATTTTATAATTAAGTATTATATATATATATGTAGTAGAACCTGGCTATTCCGGCATGGTCGGTCATTTTAAAATATGCCGGAATAGAGTCAGAACAAATACCGTGATTGAAAAATGGGGATTTTCGGACATCTCGGGTTAGACAGGTTTATTAAAATATTTAAAAAAATATTAAAATATTTAAATACAAATACACTAAATCAAACTAGAACACGAACTGAAGTATATATAGCGCAAAATATAAAAGAAAAAGCCATCCAAGGTGGAACGGAAACCGTGCATCCACATTAAACTGAGAACCAGAAAGATCTTCACTCGAATTTCTATAGGAAATTTTAAGAAAAGAAGGACTGTTAGAATTGGACTCGTGAGAATCACTGTTCAAGGAGCCAAAATAATATAGTTTACCCAAAGATGTACTATCACAAGAATTTTTCGTAGCAGATTATGTAGTTTCTGAATACATTTGAAGGTTTTCCTCGATTTTATTTTAAGAACATTTGAATTTATCAACCACTTCATTTATGACAGCTTTCAAATTGTGAAATTTATTGGCAAAATGAAAGTAACATTGTTTTTTGTCTTCGTTTGATTCATCGGAAATTGCCTTTTGATCTTCAAAATTAATTAATTCAAAGAAACAACTAATTTTATATGATCTAAATTCAAATATTTACTCATTTTAGAAAAATTTATCTATTTTTTTTAAATTGAGAAATTCGATTTATTTATTTTTATCACATTTAAACATATTTTTTGAACGTGTGACATAATTAACAAAGAAACATACACACACACATAAACTCACACGTATTCATATATCCACCAATCATTTTCTTTATTTTTACACTCACATGTACACACGCAAACATAATCATACACACATTCACATACATATTTATTTTTATTTACATATTTCTCTGATCAGATACACACTCATAAATCGATTATTCGGGTGGTTATTATTTACCATTATTTGAATTAAATTAAACTGCACTGCCGATTCAACTAAAATACCATCACGAAACCCGATGAAAGTGATGGTTTAATTATTTTAATTAGTCATAGATTTTATTTTGATTAATTATTTATTTATTCTTTAATTTCTTTTACTTTATTTAATTAATTATTTTTATCAGTTAATTATTTATATATTTTCTCTAAAACTGGCAAAATTCGGGCAAACCGTTTAATTTCCGCTCAATGATAATGTAGAGTTATTTGCAATCAATTACGATGAAACTACCTGGGAAACTTTCTCCACTTGAGAATCAACAGCTCAGCCATCCTGTTGCCTATTTTTCGAAATTAGTGATAGTCCGTCGGTCTTATAAAATTACACCGGTTTTAATATTATCATCAAAGCTTAACAGCACCGCCATTCGGATACTATCCCGTCTAAAACAGGAGAAGAACAAGTCATTAAAGAAGAAATACTTCGCCGAAAAACGAAGGAATAATTGTCAAATCAAAGTAAAATTGGTGCTCTCAAATAGTAGTTGTAAAACAGAAGAAACGTATGGCAATTGATTATAAGGCAAATAAATACAGAAACACAGCTCTCGGTGCTTATCCAGTGCCATTAATTTTAAACCACCTTTACCATCAAGTGCCACTTACAGAAGATTATCAGAAAAACACAGCATTCGACGGCGACGGAGCACTTTGGCAATTTACACGAGTCCCATTCCGTGTCACTAATGGGGTGGCCGTATTTTGTAGAGTAATGAAATAAATCACGGAGGCTTGTCTGGAGTGATCTCATACATTGATGGCGTAGTAATATGTGGGCGAAGGACAAACGACCATGACCAGAATTAAAGAAACTTCGTGAAAAGAGCAAAAGAAGTTAATTTAACATTAACCCTTTCAAAATGCGAATTCTCCTTGACGACACTAAATTTTTTGGGACACACTATCCGTGATGAGAAAATGTCACCAGAGGAGCGTCTCAGACCTCTGATGTCCTTCCAAGTGCCAAACTCAGTCAAACAATTGGAACGTCTTTTAGGAATGGTAGTTTAATATTCCAAATGGATACGAAATTTCTCTGAAATGGTAAAACCACTATATGAAGCTAAAACTAAAAAAATTGCCATTATCAACAGAGTGCGCCCAAGCAATAAATACATTAAGAAATATGATCGCAACCTCCACCTCGGTTTTTCCTAGTAAAGATGAGCCACTAAAATTGAAAACGGACGCATCAGCTAACTCTATTAGCACCGTTCTGACACAAAATGGGGAGCACATTTCCTTCTCCAAAAAACTGAACGAAACGCAGATCAAATGGCCAGTCGTCGAAAAAGAAGCATTGAATATCGTACCAGTTGTTGAAAGATTGATACATTTCTTACCTGAAAACACTTCTAGATAATAATCGACCAACCGAGGAACTTGATAAAATTCCAAAGTTAAATAGATGGTTCACCGAATTATCTGAATAATACATTACCGATCAGGCTCACAAATTTATGTCGAAGATGCTCTTAGTCGAATTTGCGGGGTAAACAACAACGATTCTGCAAAGGAATTTTAAGATAAATCAATGTTAGTAAAATGTGCACCGAAAGAAATATAATAGACTTGAAGTAACAGATGTCATAAGAAAAAGATGCCAAAAGGAGAATTAGTAAAACTAGGTTCATTTGGTTAATGATACTGGTCAATGATACTGTCTGGTCAGGAAACCATGTCTCCACTATTTTTAATGATGATATAAGTGATATAATTTTTTTTGAAACATATTCTCTCAGGAGAAATTCAACGATTTCTAATTCTTTTGGTTTCGGTAAATAAACAGAAAATAAGTTCAAACTCGAATAGTCGGAGAACATTTTCCTTGGAGACATTCTCGAAAACAGTATAGTGATAATATTAACACCAGAACTACTCTGTTCTGGAAAACGACCCACGTTAACGAGAATATTCAGATTTGTTGCATCAAATTTTCGAAATTTGTCAAAATAATTCAGAAAAATGTACACCGCCGATCAATTTTTGGCTGTTATGATTTCATTTAATATTATTAAGAAGTCACTGGAATATCGACACGATACGTTTTTATTATCTTTCTCTTGAAATTCCAATTTGTATAAGATCTCATCATATAACTCAAAAATAAAACAGTCGAGTTTCAAAATTTTATTCACGAGAGAAAAAACATTTATTTTTTCAAATTCATTTAAATTCATTTTTTTATTTAAACCTTTTGAAATTGAAATTTTTTTTAATTGTGACAATAATTCACATTTTCAAATTTAACACACACAACACACACACTCAACCAATTATTTTTTAACATTCATACAAATAACATTCATACACACAAACACAAACTTACTCCAATCACAAAGAAATACATTAAACAAAAACACATACATAATTGTCAGAGAAAGTTAATTAAAAAAGGAGGCTTACCATTTAATTAACTATTTCAAATTCGATTTATTTGTATGGAATATAATTTAAATGATTCCACAAAATTCCACAAAAAACATTATTTTGTCGATTCATTTATTAAATATTTAGTTATTTATTGATTGTTTAATTCTCTTTTTTTTTCTTTTAAGTTCCTCAATTTTATTTAATCTCTTAATTTACTCCAAATTAGTTTTTACTCAATTATTTATGCAATTAAAGGATTCATTTAATTACTCTATTTCAATCCATTATCTATTCTATTCATACAATTTCCCTTTAACTGACAAATGTTCGGTCAAACCAAATTTCCGCTCCACTGTCTTTTCCGGTTATTTAGAGAATAGTCCGATTAATTAAAAAAATTATATAAACTGTATCGGAACTCCCAGATAGAAATAATCAAAATAATTTCATGTAATTAATGTTCAATGATTAAAAGAATTATATATAAACATATATATTACATGTACACACATACCTACTTAAGCCGAGAAAATGCCTTTCCACTCAGTAGTACTGAAATTAGGTCGAAAAAAGAATCTTATATCTCCTTATATCGGCCACCAGTTCCGGTTAATATATAATCTCATTTTATCATTTTTCCTCACAATCGATACAAGATCGCAAAACATTAACCATTGAAATTCATTTTGATTCATTTACTGAATTTTTGTGTTTTAAATTTCTTATTAACACTTATTTGAATCTGTATTGATTTGCGTTTATTTGGGTTTGAGATCTTAGACTGTAAAAATATTTTAAACGTTTAGATTGTAAAAAACTAAATAGTTTTTAAAGTTAAATTAAAAAAAATGAATTAAAAAATGTTGATAATTAAGAATTAAAAAAATTAAACAACTAAATAAAAATAATTGAACAGGACAGAACGGAAGTTTTTGAATGAGGTCGATCGATATTTATGAAAATTAAAAAAAAAAGTTGTTTAAAATTGATTTATTTAGAACGATTAGATATTGTTTGAGTTGATGTGGCGAATATTAGAATCATGGATCGAATTTTTTGAATTTTATTTATTGTTAATATATGATGTGTATTGTATTTCGTTTCGATTTTGTTTGGATTCAATAAGTGAACCGGAAATAGAAAAATTGTGATATTATTAGACTCGATCGTTTGTTTTGAGTGAAATAAAAAATTTTTAAATCAATCGTTTTTTGTATGGTTTTGGTAGCAAAAGTTTAATTTACAATGAATCAATGATTTTTATTATGAATAAAGTGGCGATCTAAACTTGATTTTAAAGCTTTTTTATTCCCCTCGATCCGAAAAGCTCCCACTCGCATCATAGTGCTGCATCAACGCTGCACACGCTCTGTTATCACGTACTGCATGAAGACAAGTTTAATTACAAATAAAGAATCATCATTCGTGTTGCAATATATAAAAGAAATTTCATTTAATAAAAAAATAATTAAGTTTAATTTAATAAAAGAATGAGCTATAAAAAAAATATCTCCGAAAACAAAATAAAATAATACAATAATAAATTATTGTATTATTTTTTTAATTTTAAATATTTTTTAATTTGAAAATATTTTTTTATTATTTTGTCTTTTGTACAATTAATATTAAAATATTTAATTACTTTAATCTGAAAGATAAAAAAATCAAATACAATTTTTAGATTTAATTAATAATTAAATTTGTTGAAATTTTATTTTATTTTAAATTAACAATCATTAAATTTTTAATTTCTCATTAAATTATCAAACATTAAATGTTTCATAATTTATTAAACAATAATTGATGATTTAAAATACAATAATAAATTATTAATTAAATAAGTTATAAAATTTTTATTTGAAAATCTTGATATTTTTAAATTTTTATTTATATTTTTTCAGTTAATATTTAAAATTTTAATAAAAAATTAATAATTGATCATTTTATATTATTAATTAATTTTATAAATTATTATTATTTTAAAATATTTTAAAATTATAATCTCATATATATTGATAATTTAATTAATATAATTTTTTAAATTATTTTTTCTTATTTTTGCATAGAAAAATTTACTGAAAATAATTTAAAAAACAATTCCAAAAAATTATTCAATTTTGTATTTAAAAATTGTTTAATGTATATAATATATTAAGTATATCGGGAAAAATATGAAAGAAATTTTTATCCATTTATTTCCATCTAAAATCGGAGTATAAATATTTTGTAAAATAAAATTTTTTCTTCACTTTTTTGAATAAATGACTTTATTCTCTTATTAAATGAGACAGACAGTATCAAAAGTGTTTATAAACAAATTATAATGTGCAAATGATTTTAAAATACATATGCTTGATATAGTTCCGTACGGGCCCAAGCAAATATAAAAATATGACAATATGTAAAATATTATCAGCATACATGGAAATATTATTTTAAAATTAAAAAAAATCATTTAATTTTTTTAAGTAAACTAATTTTAAGGTAAAATATCTATATTAATTGCATAACCTCTAGCTTTTCTGTCTTATTTTATTTAAATTAATTTTTTTTAATCTCATTTTTTATTTATTCTTATTTTTCCATATAAAATTTAACTGAAAATAATTTAAAAAATAGAGAAAACAATTCTAAAAAATATTTAATTTTACATTTAAAAACTTTAAGATATATAAATTGTATTAGGCACACCTGGAGAAATATGAAATGAAATTTTAAACATTTATTTCATTCTGAAATCTGGGTATATATCAAAAATAAGTCAAATATTTTCCAGAAGTCAGTGAAGTTAGTGATTACACAATCAATACATTTAATTTCCCTGGTTAATTTAAAGAGAATGAGTTACTAAAATAATTTTAAAAATATTTTTTCTGGTATGCTGATATTTTACATATTGTCATATTTTTTTGATTGGGCCCGTACGGAACAACACCCTCTCTTCAATTTCCACTTAAAATGTATATTTGTAACTGGTGAAGAACATGAACACATTTTTCCCATGAAAACAGTCAGATCGAGTTGAAGACCATCCAAAAGACAATTTATTAATTTATTTAAATAAAATAATACTATAGTAATACAAAAGATAACACAAAAAATAATGCTATAAAAATAATACTATTCATTTATATAAATCATCAAAATGAAATAAAATGATAATTAACTCACTATGGATGCTCACTCTTTATGTCTGTTATTTTTGAAAAATGGACATTTTAAAACAAAATTCAATTAAATGAATAATAGTAGTATCAAAGTAAATAAATATTCTTGTAAGTTTATGCTGATTATTTTTCATATTTATTATGATAAATTTTCTTGTTTTTTTTAAATAATATTTCTATTAATAAAAATAAAAGATTTTCTAAGACAGTCTCTAAGTTTTTAGTAAGATTAGTAGGTCCGATATTAAAATCCAGATCCATTAATTCGCAAACATAATTTCTATCACATATTACATTTTACAAACAAATTTATGGGGAACAATATTTCAGTTTACAAAAACCAGATTTTAAAATTATAAATATAAATAATAATATCGTTAAATGTAAATGTTATTATGTTAAATTTTGTATAAATCATATTTTGTTTTTTGTTTTATTTAACAATGTTTAATAACTTAAATATAATTAATAATAATTTTATCCATTAATTAAAATAAAATACTTTTATTTTTAATTTATATTTTTTAATATACCTAACATTCGTCGGGGGCAATAAAATTTATGCCCCCATAAATGATAAATCAAAATAAACATATACAAGTGAAAGAAATAGTGAATACAACGCGATAAGATAAGAAAGTATGATGATAAGCAAAAGTAAAATAAATACAATAAAAATAACAATAATTGTTTTCAGCTAAATCATATAATGTCTTCATCATCGTACAATTCGATTGGGAGATCTGCGAACGGATCTGGCGGCATCTGAGCTTCCATTTTGATACGGTTTGGCGAGAACCACGGTAGATCCGTGCCTCGCGGAGTTTGACGAAACTCATCATCGATATCGATCTTCTGAAGAGGGGAGGAGTGGCATGCGGGCCACCTTTTTGTTTTCGATGCCATAAACAATACCGAGTGTAATCGGCGTCGCCATGGAAGTTGCGATTGCTTTTTACAATCGCACAAGTTGATCACAGTGCGGAGGAGTGACGAGACGTTGCTGAGTGCAAACATTACTATTACTTGGCTGCATCATAGTAAAAGAAGAAGATATTAATTCAAAGGGGGAAACTATTCTAGCAATTTTTTCGAGGTGACGACCTAAAATACCATGTGACCATCGCTTAGACTTAATAATTTGTGGTTCCTCTAAGGCTTTTTCAACCGCTTTAGGGGTAAGTCTATCCAATGCAGACCGACGAGGAGTGGTTAATATTTTGATTTTTCAGGATACGGTGGTGGAGGCATTTCATCCTCCATGGTGGGGTTATAGACAGGGTGCTCCTCCTGATTTAGAGGTGGCAATTCGTATTCTTCAAAGTCATGAAGCGGTGCAAATAAATCTAGATTATCACCGTCCTCCATTTAAACAAAATCTCTAGCAGAGTCAAAGAACGTAACGGATGATGCGTCGGAGAAGTTCTTTGCTATTTGCCAATAATTGGCTTCTAACCACTCGCCGACCGTAGAAGATGGTGGACCGTTTGTCTGCGGTGGCGAATTCTCGAAAAGACGGGAAGCGGCCGCAGGAGACATGTCATCTTCCCACTGGTCCTCGACTTTACGATAAATTCGTAATAATGCTTGGGTATCTTCTCATGCTGCGTGGTGATGTTGCTGAATAGGCAAATGCAAGACATCCCAGGCAAGTGATCGCAGGCTATCAAAATTTCCGTTATTCTTCTTTTTCAAGCTTAATTTGTCGAATACCTTAGCCGCATCTGTGTCTCTTATGCCTAGCAAGGTTTGCGTAGGTATTGCCATACCATTGATCTCCATTTGGAGATCATGATCGACAAGGATATTGCCGTAAAAGTTTTTATGAAGCTCAGCTATAACTTCATATTCGTCGGCTCGCCCAATTAAATCCTTGTCCTCTAAGCCATGACAACGAGTTGCCCAGTCATCAATGCGCGTTCGAGATCTAACCCTTGTGTTCATTAACACCTTGCCGAAATAATACAAAAGGGTTATCGAGGTAACGTGAAAGTGTTCCTTTTTATCTTTGACGAATTCGGCATCCAAGAATCGGAGGCGGTGTTGTATTTCCTTTTGCGAAAGATTCTTTCTAATAAAAAAATGTCTTTGCGCAACCAGACGCTCACTAACTTGAAAGTCGGAATTTATCTGTAAATGAGTCAGTTGAAAGAAAGGGTTTGGGACGTCTTCCTGAAGTAGGAATTTGACGGCAAAGACGGCCACCTTAGCGGGCGTACTAAGATAAATATCGTTTATTCTCTCGGCTACCTCCTCGGACCACCGATCCACAATGTCAATAGCGATTGTGTGCTTATTAGGGATGGTGATAGCAGTGGTTCTGTCACTTAATATAAGAGGTGCCAAGGCTGCGTGGATGCAGAGGGTGACCAGTTTATAGTGGTGCGTGTTAAATGTAGTGGGTATATTATGTCGGTATACCTCCATAATATCTGCTATGGTCCAACAACGATTCTTATTGGTCTTGACTACGACCATTTTCTTATTAAGATCGTTATAAATTAACCGATTCTGGTAATAATTTGGACCTTGGTATTCTACCGCAAATAAACCTTCAACAAGTAAACTTAAACCGGACTGAATATCTCGGTAAAAGGTGTTACCATAGTGCATTGGCCTAATCGGTAAGTCAAATAATTTCGTAGCCTCTGCGGAAATGGGCTGATCCGGTATCCATTGTGATGAAAGAGGGATCTGAAATGGGCATATGGGTTGTTTCTGGAAGGCCTTAATCAATCTATCCTTTCAAGATTCCCTATTATCAAGTTTTTCTAGTTGGGGTAACTCTTTATTAAGTCGCGCGTCTCTAACAATGGCTGGGAGCTCCTCACACTGTCGATCAAGAGTCTGTTTTCGATTTCGAAACTGTTGATAAGAGAGATTCACATAGCCCTTTGAAGGCTCATTATTATCGAAAGTTATGATAAAATTGTCATATTTGTCCTTCATTTTTTTGCAGGAAATCTTTTGATGTCTCTGATACGGGATTCATCTGTAATAAATTCAACATTAAAGATGTGTGCACATTTATACGAAATAGAAAAGAAAGAAAAAAGTTTAGCAAATATATAGTGAAACATAAGGTTTCAAGGCGCGTACGGCCAAAAATGATTTTTATACCTGTGTTTGTTCTACGTACACTCCTGGCAGGTATTTCCCCAAGGAGGTACGGTATAAGTTTAAAGCCGTTTGTTTCTTTTTATGTTTCTTGTATATGCATGTTATGTGCCATATCAACTATAAGGTGATCATAAACAATCCAAGACAGAATAAAACGAATGGTCATGTAAATAATTGTTGTCTATGTCTAATGTTAACATTTGAGCTGTAAAATCTTCTCAAATTAGAAGGGGTGGATTGTCTTTTTTGTCGTTGTATTTGTCCTTCATAAATCTTGACCTGTGGTTGAGTAATTAAGGTGTTGTACTGAATAAATATGTGCCATGAATAATCAGATACAATAAATTTAGCATATCTCGGTGTCGAAACTTTCTGTAAGGACCATGTGATATACATTGTGAGTACAGGTTCTTTATTGTAAATAAAAATATACATTTCAGTATGATTTTGATTATCAAAAGGTATTATACGATACGTGTTTCTTGGTTGCCAGTGACATGTTTTAAAACAAATTTTAAAAGAATATTTTCCATTTTGCAGTCCCGTATTCAACAGAAGGTGATTTGTGAAGAATCTTAGTGATAATTCTCGTTCTTCTAATATTAACTTTTGGTTCGCGCTTATACCTCGTAAAATGAAAGAGAAAATAATCAATATGATTAATTTCAAATATTTATGACTAAACCTTTGGTTCTTATTTATCTGCTCGACCTTTTCATTCTCCGTGATCATGGTCTTTTCATTTCTTTTAACGTCTATTGGTAATTTCTTTTGATGCTGATTGGGCCTCCCATCTCTGTAATGGTATTGAGCCTAAGGCTCTTTAGAGGGTCCACCC
>MQRK01222639.1:0-12368 GCA_001938485.1 Girardia tigrina | reverse complement strand
CTGCACAGTGGTTGGACAAAGATGAAGTACCGAAACACTTTCCAAAACCGAAACTAACACCCCGTAAGGTTATGGTGACAGTTTGGTGGTGTGATGCTGGAATCATCCACTATAGTTACGATTTGATGTCATCATCACTGGCGAATGATTTTCTGTTTAAGGAATTCTGCAGTGATCTGAATAAGGGAAAATCCGATGGGGCCAAGTCTGGAGAATACAGTGGGTGCGGCAAAACCTCCCAACCCAGTGTTAAGAGTTTCTGGCGAGTGGTCAAACTTGTATGCGGTCTTGCGTTATCATGCTGAATTACAACTCCTTTTTGATTTGCCAATTCAGGACGCTCCTGTTGAATTGAATGAGCCAATTTCTCCAGCTGACCACAATATCTGTCTGAATTGATGGTTTCATTCCTCGAAAGGAGTTCAAAAAACACAATTCCTTTAAAATCCTACCAGACGGAAAGCATAACCTTCTTTTGGTGAATTTCTGCTTTTGGGGCCGTTTTTGGCAGGCTCACCACGTTTTGTCCATGATCGTCGGCGTTCCACATTGTTGTAAACAATCCATTTTTCGTCACCCGTAATCGAGCGCTTCAAAAATGGATCACTTTGTTCTCGCTTGAAAAGGGAATCGCAAATGTCTATACGTTTCACCAAATGAATTTCTTTCAGTTCATGTGGTAACCACATATCGAGTTTACTGACGAATCCAAGTTTCTTTAAATGACTTCCAACACTTGATTTTGATATTTCCAGAGTCTCTGCAACTTCTCTTGTCGTCATATTTGGATTAGATTTGATCAGTGCTGTTTTTTTGTCGCCATCAACTTCAACTGATCGACCGGAGCGTGGTGCATCTTTCACATGAAATTTTTCAGAACGAAATTTATAAAACCAGTATTGACACTGTCGAAGTTTTAAGGAGTCACTACCATATACAAAACATATCTTCTTATGAGCTTGCACAGTGGTTTTCCCTTTGCGAAAATAATGCAAAAAAACATGACGAATATGCTCATTTTGATTTTCCATTTCAAAAGTAATAAATTAAAACAAAATCAATTAATATTTTATATAAACATAGTCTGAAAATTAAGGTTTCAGAATATATAATTGAATTTAAATTTTATCACATCGTTTTATATTTTCAAGCTTTTTATTATGACGTACTCAAAAACGCAATGACTTTTTGGCCAACCCAATATAATTTCTTTCAAATGTTCTTTCAATTTAATTAGTAAAATATTATTTTTTAATTTATCTCAAATATAAATACGATTTTTAATTTAAAAATATAAAAAATTTACAGTTCACCAAAAAGAACCCCTAACATATACTTTTTCTCTCTTCAGGCATTTTATCATGATCTGGATGGAGATTTTTCGTGAAGGTGAAAAAAAGTGATACTAGTAATCAATTACTGAAAATACCGGGGCTGCGGAGTTTGAGTCGGAGTTTAAGGATTTTTTGGGAAATCGGAGTCGGAGTCGTATAACTTGACTCCGACCAAAATAATAACAAATATTATAAATTAGCCTAAAAAGGAGTCGGAATCGGAGTTGGAGTTGAATATTTTGTAAATATTGGAGTCGGGCAATTTTAGTCCGTCTCCGCAGCCCTGGAAAATACAGTCCATTTCGCGTAATTGGTATAAATCTAGTAATAAAAACATGGAATTTTATACGCAATTATTAAGAGGAATAAAACGGTTTTCAAAAGATTTTATTATAACTACATTCTTTAATCTTTTTAAGGGTTCCAAGTAATAATATTATTGTTTTTTATATTAATATTATTATTAATAATGAAAATCAGAATATTAAAAACACTAATCAGACATAATGTCAGGAGAGGTCCTATTCTAAAACAACATACCCATGTAACTTATACAATATACATCATTTATCAACATTGCTCACAAATTTAATATGCAATACAGAAAAAATTGCTTTTTATTTCACTTGAAGATCATAACAAATTTGTCAAAATGTATTACAAATAATTTGATAATTTTAATATTTTTAATGTTGATAATGTTTTTAAAAATATCAAATATATTTTGGTTGCTTTTATTTTTACGATTTCGTTGAAACATCATTTTTAGATGAAAGTGAAAAAAATTGGAAAATATTATTATTGTTTTAGCGAACAAAGTTCCTAAAATTGCTTTAAATGTGTGACAATAAAATATTGTTTATAGAAGTCGTCATTCCTAAAATACCGAGTCAATGGGAGGCATGGTTGCGATTCCAGAGAGCCGAGGCACCTACAATTGAAGAATTACAGTTTCATGAGAAGAGGATTGAATCAACTAAATCTAAAGCTAGAGATTTGGAGGTTGTAATTAACACTTCTTTAACTTTTCCTCGTACTAAAAGAATTATTATAGATTACAAACCTTTCTCTTATACATTATTTTTCAATGAGCTTTAAAAATGACAACTTATTCCGTATACCAAAAATATGTATTACTTATCACTTTGGGACGTTTGGACCTGTGGTTTAAATTAACAAATAAATAAACTGATTTTTTACAAATTAATTAATTTATATATAAGGTTAGTCCATTATAGTAAATGTCAGGATATCGCAAGAAATTCAATGCACATTTTGGATGAAAAAATAAGTTGTTGAACATCACAATGGGGTCTGCTAAGGGGTGGGTTGGCGACGAGTTCCTCTGTCGGGTTGAGGTGCCCTTGAGCTCGGCTGGTCAAGAACCGTGCTACAAAACGTTGGGGGGGGGTAAATGATCGAAATCATACAATGGTTACCGCAGATTGATGGCATTCGATAAATAGTGTGTATGCCGTCATCTTGCCCACCGTTACCCATATACCACGGTCTGTCGACGAACACGCACTGGACCTATTTCACCTCTGTCGCATTTTTCGTATCAGGATGGAATAACAGCAGGTTCTCGTTATTCAGACGTAAATAATGATCAATTCGCAAGATCAATTCGTTTATCAAAACCATTTTACAATTTTTAAAACGTCACATTCACAAATTCAGTTTCGATTAGATTTGTTAAAACAATCTCCTTGTTTCATTTATAATTGCATACATAATTTTCGTCATTAATTATTTTTTGTTGTTCTCTCTTTTTCGATCCACCTTTTGTTTCGAGCATTTTTATATGTATATATCAATTTATTTGATTAAAAATTTTTTTTATTGTAAAGGAAAAAAGAATTATTAGTGATAAGGTTTCGGTTGCAATACTAGAAATTTTATGGATTGCAAAATTGATTGATTGTGAAAAATTATGAATGGTAAAAAAATGATTAATGTCGGGAATTCAAAAATTTACTACACATTTAAATTGTTTTCTTTTTTTCTTTTTGATCTGTGTTAAATTGGTGATCACTACAGGGTCCAGTGTGCCAGTTTGTTAGACGGAAGGTTGATAATTTATTTTTAAGAAATTATTTTATAAATAAATTTAAAATATTATTTTAAATAATTAAAAATCACGTAAACATATTATTTTACTAGAAAAAGGCGCGTCATCTATGACGGGGGAGCTGAATTTTCGTCTTTGAAATTTTCTGTTTTAATTTTTAAATCGTAATTATTATAATTTATTATTTATTGTTTCGAATTCTGTGTTGAGTTAACAGTCGGTCGATTAAGTTTGTTTTTGTTTCGCCTTCGGCGAAGGCACTGCACAGAAAGAACCGTTTCGATTCGGACTATCCAGATTGACCTTGACTTTACGCGGATTCACTCCCCTATTCCTCATCTATTTCGCATTTTATCAGCATATATGTGATCATAGTAAAATTTGAGCTTGACCGACGAACCGTGAATGAGATGATAACGAACTTTTGCAAATTTAACCTAAATTGATTTTTAGAAATATAATTTGTAAATAAGTGATAGAAATCGCCATTCGTCAATTGAATCAAAATCTTATTAGTATTTTAAAAAATTCTCATGAAATTCCGTGAAGGAATCATTTTAATCAGCATTATTCGAATTCGGTGTTGATTTAACCATTGTTCGACCTGGCATGATTTTTGATCGATTTCGTCGGCTCCCAGGCGTCTTTCAGTGAAGGAAGGCAGATAATGATTAAAAGTATTTATTAAAAAGTAACCTAAACACTAATTCTAACCCTAACCCCTAACCATAACTCTAACCCTTACCCTAATCCTAACCCCTAACCCTATATAATTGAAATGTTGATATTATTATTAAAAACGAACATTTGCAAATTTATATTACATTGATTTTGAGCAAAATAATTAGTAAATAAGAGATAGAAATCGTCATTTATCAAATAAATTAGTATTTTCATAAAAATTTTCACCAAATTCCTTGTAAGAATCATCAAAATCGTCATTATTCGAAATCGATTTTGATTTAACAATTTAACGACGTGCATAGTTTTCGGTCGATTTCGTCGGCTTCCCGGTGTCTTTGGCGAAGGCGCTGCACCGATAGAACCGTCTTGATGCGGGAAATCCAGATTGACCATGTTCTTATGTGGATTTGCTCTGCTTTCCCCGCAATTTCACACTTGGATCATAGCGTGATCGACGAACAAACAAACGAAAAAACACACTTTTTAGACTAATATTATATATAACATTCTAATTTTTGCAATTAATTTTTCAATAATATTGAAAAACTTTTAAGTGTTTATTCAATTTATTATTCTTTTATTTTGTTTGTATAAAAGTTGTTCTAAAAATTTTTGTGACAGCAAAATAATTTTTTATTACAGCAAACGTATCATCGACACCTTTTCTAACCTTACGCTTATTATCTATACACCTTCAAGTACAACTACAGTGTCAATGTTTAATGTAAAGAGTTGTCTCTTTATCGAATATATCATATGGCCAAAATAACTTACAAATACAAGTAAATTTTGGATAAAACTGAAGCATTTAATAGCGTGGTACATTATTTTTCATGCCTCATACTTTAACAGTTTTTTACTGGGCACCCACTTTCTGACAATGTCGTGAAAATGAAATGTATTTTTCTGAAATGTATCATCTTTTTCATACCATAACTTATAACTTTTTGAAATAACTTTTAGTATTGATACCCTTCAATGAATAACTCTGGTTGACCACTGTACACGTGCACAGTCCCAACTTGATCTATAGAAATGGGACTGTGATTATCATCAGAATAATGACTTCATGAATCAGTCTATTTGCCGTGCAGTAAGAGTCAAAATGGGGGAGCGAGCGATAAAGAAGGATAAAGTTTATCTCTAAAGTTTATTTATCCGATAAACCAGTTACATCTGGAGGTGGAGGAAGATTGATCCACACCACGGAATATTCTAGGTAGATGCCCACTTCATTTATTAATCAATGACTGAGCACCCATTTGGGTGCCCAGTAACTATGTTAAAACATTGTTTGCCTCATAATTTGCTGCTAACTTTTTATAACTATTTAGACGTGTACCACTTATTTCTGAGAATAATAAATATGCGGTTCTTAGAATAGTTCGTACTTATTAGAATTTAAACGTTGTAAATATAATAAATTTTCTGTTTTTTAATGCTAATTGTTTTTTATTTTTCAAATTTATATATTTTTTACTTTTTGACTGGAGAATGAATGTATTAGTACAAATATTTCACAAGTAAATTATTTATAATACATTCGTGACAAAAAAATAAAAAATATTGTTGGATCTTTTAGGAAAATTATTAAAAATTAGAAGAAAATATTTGAAAAATTATTTTTTAGTACGAGTTAAAATCAAATTGTACCCAGTTTAAATTTGTTGAAAGAAATATTAATGAAAAGAAAATGTATTCAGCTGAAATATCTCAAGGAAAAAGAAAGGGAACATTCATCAATTGAGGGTGAGTCCGAAAAAACAAGTGGCAGTCATATTTCGTCATTTCCGATCCGAGAGGAGTACGAGGTCGATATCGACAAAGACAAATTTAGAAAATAATTTACTAATTTTATTGCGATGAAGTTGTTGATGAAGAGTTAGATGGTTTTATAAAATTTCTGTTATTATAATTGCTTTTAATTGTACACAATTTTTCGCTGATGATTTAAATTTTGATTTATTTATTACTTTAAGTGGTGTCAGGCCAGTTAATGTGACATTTTGTTTGCAGAAAAGGTATTTATAGTCCAGATAATGTGATATCGATAGGTACAAAGTAAAATGGTGCGTACTAGACGTTGTGATAAGAAACAGTAAAACTTCCAAACACAGAAGAAGACTTAAAAAATGCTTACACTGCTATGGACTCGGCCTAGATACGTAATGTAGTGTGAGCTGGCATGCACTGATTAAATTTACCGATTACTACTTTAAATTTTACCTTCACTATACCATAACCAGAGGACACAAATAATTTTAATAAAAACCACCAACAAATACCAGAGATTTCAACTGATTATATTACTTATTATTTAATCAAATATTGGATAATTGTGGTTTTGTCTGGTTACTCTTTCTTTTGATTCGAATTTTTTTCATTCTTATTATGAATCTAACATTTTTTTGTCTTTCTTAACATTATTTTATAAATATTTATAATTTACAAGAGTTATTTTATTTTTACTTATTTATAATAAAGCAAATTCACCAATCCAATTTAGGAATAATAATTGTTTTTTAACATGTTCGCGGACGGCCTGAATTTAGCTAGGGTTCTGATAAAAGCACCTTCCGCAAATGCGATTTCCAGGTTTTTTAGTTGAAATTGGACAAGATGTTTTTGTTCAACTTAATATATAGCGCCAAAAATATTACTATATAGCACTGTATATGCAGTGGTCATCTATTAGAACAAATCAAAAGTATTTAATATGCAGTAACCGTCCGCGAACGTGTTAATGATTTAGTATCCGAAGGAAAGAAACAAATATTTACGAAAACGAATACGAAATACAAATCACAATCATAAACTCATTTAAAACCACACACAAGAACAATCCAAACAAAGTGAAATCTCACAACATAAATTCTAAATTTGAACAAACTACTAGAGCAGGGGTGGGCACACTTAAACGTTGTACGATCGATTAAAATTTTTATTACTTAACTGCGATCGACTCTTTCAGAAATGAGAAAACATAACACAGTATGTTAATTAATTTTATTATAAGATAAATGTAATAAATGTTGTGAAAATGTCTTCTTCTCGCGTCGCACCTTTCATCGGAAGAATTGGTAAAAATTCGTCTTTTCTCGGAATATCGGAGAATATCATTCTTATAAACATAATTAATCGTGCAGTATCAATGCCATCAGTTGATTCGTCAAAATGTAATGAAAAGAATCTGCAGTTTGTATGTGATCTTCCAATTGTTGAGTTACATAACCACTCATATCTTCATTACGTCGAATAATAATTTGAAAGGGAGTTACAAATCTTTAATTGCATTAAGAATTTTGTTTTTATTTTTAAAGTTGTTAAATAATTTTTCACTGCTCTCAAGGAAAGCTTCCATCAAGAAAACTTCACCATCACGATAATACTTTTTGTTTTCCAAAAACATAGGAGATCACATAGAATGCTTCAGTGGCTAACTTAGATTGCCTGGAAGACTTTCGAAGTATAAGATTCTGAGCGGTTAATTCTAATACATGAATCAATACCACATTTTTGAATATTCAAACAAAATCCAATATCATTTTAATTACCATTAATTTAAACTTTAAATATATTTTAATTTTAAGCGTTGAATTTTGAGTCTTGATTATTTTTGAGTCTTAATGAAAATTTGTGTATTTCCATGTTATTTTTACGATTCTTTTTACTCAGTTAAATCTATTGTTAAATATTTAAAAAACGTCTGAAAAAAATAATAAAATAATGAAAAAAATAATAAATAATGAAAAAACGTCTGCGATCTAATATCAAACAGCTCGCGATCGACCGTTTGCCCACCCCTGTATTAGATCAATAAGCTACTATTACACAAAAAACTTGCACATTCTATACTATGTCAGGGATGATAAACACGGCTCACGAAAGTGGTTCAATACAGTAATTAACTTTGTACACTTAAGAAAAATCTATGACGAGCACGAAATTGGCTGCCAAGTTTATATTCTGATTAATAATCCTAAAATAAATATAATATAATTTCCATTTTACAATGAGAGATATTCAGTTTTAGTTCCTAAAATAAAATTAATATGTACGTCTTTGAAAATAACTATTATAAATATAAGTTTTATTAAACCTTCAAAAAATCATTTTAAAAGTTATAAGATTCGTGATGATTTTTATAACTTTAATTATAAAGACATCAGTCGTAGAGGTATTTTGCTAACGAGAAGATTTTTGAAGAAACACTTATTGAACGGCACATCTCATAGTCACTGAAAATACTATGTTGTTTTATACGGAAAAATAAAAATTTGATTAATTTAGTGAATTTTGAACAGATTATTTGACTATGTGCACAAAACACAAACGAGCGTGGGGTATTAGAAGATAAAGAAGTAACTGATTAGAAGAGCTCGAAGACATAATCTTGACGAACGCGGAGTTCTCCGAAGAGAGACTACTCTCGTACACGTACAGATCGCGGATGTAGGTGTGACAGAAGATGTTGTATTCGTAGACCTCGTGGACCGCTCTGGGGCGGTTTTACGTAACGATTTGACTGCTTTTTCTCTCACAACAGACTCTTCGTTAATGGCCAGATGCTCCAGCGGCGGTAGAAGCGTGTAAACAAATTTCGGTCCTCCAACTTACACTATGAAAATTTCAAATTGTTCCGCAAGTGCTAATCACACTTCGTCGTCGTCATAAATCGTCTTGATTGATAATATTTTATTAATCAACTTTCGAAACATAAATATTCTTCGATGTAAACAAACTGTCATGGTGACTCAAAAAATTCAAATTAAAAAAAGATTCACGCCAAAAAATTTATTTTATTTTGATAAAACAATCCACAATTTTTTTATTATTTAATCGATTTAACAAACTTCGATTTTCACAACAAAAGGTTCGATCGACAAAAAATCTCCCCGCCAATCACATAAGACCACGAATCGGTCGTAACAAATCGTAATTTTTTAAACATCATTTTTTGTTATTTTTCGACATTGCCGCTATATTTTAATTTTTTTAAAATTTTTTTGGTATTTTTTTATCAGTAAAAACTTTAATAAAAATAATATCTTAAAACCACTAGAAGACATGAAATGTTGAAGAATTACAAAAGAATAATCAAAAATTAAACAAAAAGTGTTTAATGACGGCGATCCAAATGGAGTGTTTTCAGTGTCAATAGAAAGTTTAGAATTATGTTTCATTTGAAATTTCTTTGCATCATGGCAAATGACATCGATGTCTCGCTTGATTTTTGACGAATTATCCAATATTTTAAAAGATTTTGCTAGTCATGCCAACTTTTTGATTGAGAACATTTATTGTTTTATTTGAGCAGTTCTTCTCTATTAATTCTTTTCTTTCGTGAGGTAATGGTAAAGTAGTTGAAGAATAAGCACTTCTATTGAAAGGATCATTAGCCATTGTTGGGATGGAAGGATGACTTTGGTTTGCTATGGAATTGTGTAAAGATTATTGTTTGCATGTGATTTGATAATGAGAACAGTTTCTAAATCTAAAAATGAGGAATTCTTTCTTTTGTCTCGATCAAAATCATCTAGACAAGCTGTATTTTGACGAGGCTTCTCCCTTACATGTTGAACATCCTATTTCATTTCTCTTTTTTTGTGTGGATCACCACCTTCATAATCATCTAAAAAAGATCTTAAAAATAGTTAAACAGAATTTATTAAACTATACAAAGTAAATACAATATGAAAAAAACTAAATATCACAATAAATATTAAATTTTAACGAAGTTTATTAATGTGCTTATTCAAAAGAAAATACAATATCTAAAAATATATATAACATTAATATATAAACATTCGAAAATAGTTTTAAATTAAAAAATTAATTAAAATAAAAAATTTCAAAATTATTAACTTACATGCAGGGTAGTCCAATGGTTACGCGATGCGATTTTTTTTGCAGAAATGGAATCAGCTCGTCAAGACAAGCATATATATATATATATACCTTGGAGAGGGGATCAGCGTATAGTATTTGGATCCCAGGATTTGCTTGGGCGTCAATTTTAATTATTTAATTAATTGTTTAATTGTAATGACCTAATTAATGGAAGAAATTAATTAATAGACGCCCACGCATTCCTTGTTTAATTAATTGCACTTTTTAATTATCCTTTTTTCTAACCTAAAGACTTTGATTTAACAAGGGTCCCTATTAAATTTCTGTAAGGTTATACTTGCAGTAACATTTTTGGACATGCAAAGTATTCTTTTTCATGAGAATGTCTTGTTTTTGGTTTGATGGGTTTTGATTCTTGTATAAATATGTGCTCGATTTTTGTAAAAATAATAAAAAAAACGTATTACACATTTGGACTCCATTGTTGTGGTAAAATTTTTGTTTTATGGAGGATGGAGAGTTGAGGTTTTCATGGCCGCCAATCCATCGACAGGTAACAGCAGGTGCTTTTAGGGCCAGCCGCGACTGTTGACGATCTGGCAGCCGAAGAGGAGATAATACTCCCCAAAACATTCTATAATATCACCATGAAGAGCTCAACTCGCAAACCTCTATCAACCTTTTTTTCTCTTTGTTTTTCTTTTGTGTTGATGGTTAAAGGAAATGTTAATCGTCATTGTCCCTTTTCTCTCTTAGGAATACAAATTATGGTGAGCAAAAACGAGTCGCAGATTCTAGCCCTGTCGAAAGAAAATCAACGTCACCTTCAGGAAATCCAGGTATTGAAGCAATCAAAAGACCAAAAGGAGACCCAATTATCGAGACTCAATGCGGAGTCTGAGGACTACAGAAGACAGTCAGTCCCAATGTCGGTACATCGACCCATGGTCGAAAAATATGTTCAATCTCAACAAAGATATAAAAAACTTCAAATGTACCTTGATGAAGAGAGAATCCAACAAAATATTATGAGCTATCAACGTAAAATTGTCCAACGAGTTTCTCATGAGCACATGGAGCTAATTGTTGAAGCGGCGAGGAACATGGAAACTAAGATAGTCGATGATCCAATAAACAAACCTACAACTTCCAAATCAACAGTTTACGCCTCAATAATAAGAGAAGATATGGCATCCTCATCTCCGAGCATCATCAGCCGAACACAGAAACGTCGAGAACAGAGGAAACGAAAAGCCCAACTGGAACAACAAGCGTGAATTGAAGTGGAGGTTATCAAAACGCATACGCGTTTGGACACAGTGGTTGAAGAGCAAGAAATCCTGGACGAAGGTGGTATTGATTTTAAGAGGATTGACCGATCGCTACAGCCCAGCATGGATAATAAAATCGCCGTACCACTTTCAAAGATTGGTATTGAAGAAGTAATCAGGAGGAAAAAATGGTTAGATCAGGAAGCCAAGTACAAAACATGGAAGGAAGGTCGAGACAGCCTTTTGTACCGATCAATCACAACTGGTCAAAACGAAGAATTTTTGGTTTCGTCCGACTCGGATGATTAATGACGATGAACAGATTCTTCCTGTTTATTTTCTTTTGATTTGATTAATAAATAACAACATTAGAATTTGATTGCGTTTTTTCTCTTGTGGTCAATCTATAAAAATATAAAAGATAAAAATAAGTGGTCTAACCTAAATAACAAATAAATAATCAATTAAATTAGGTAAGGGCTCTTAAATGAATGTAACATATGATATTAAAGAACATAAAGATACAGAATTCCGATCGATAAAAACCAAACAAAATTTTCAATCATTAGGAACACGGTAGATACTTGATTTTGTTCACTTGTGAAATAATGGGGCCAGATGAACTTAATTGGGTATGACATCGACCATATGCCAACATCAGGAATAGGTACCTAATGGGATTTATGTCGAAATAATAAGTTGGGATTGAACCCACAGTTACTTTAATTAAAATGAAATTTATTGAATCCAACAATAGAATCAGGATCAAATTACACAATTAAGGTAAAATTACATAACTCGGAATTTTGATGCAAATGAGGTGCAATTGGAAAGATAATTTTATGCTGATTACGAATATATAATTTGTTTTATTGTGAGATTAGTGTTTTTAGTCATTTTTTAATTTACTAGTGTATTATTTTTATTTTAAATTAATTTTAAATGTGAAATTGTGATTAATATGTCGAAATATACAGTTGATCATTATGTTTTCATGGGTCTGACCTACAACAAGCTCGAAAATCTTTCGGAAATAGTTAAAGCCTTTAAAAAACAAATTAAAACCATCATATCATCAACGCATCAACAATTTTACGGACATTCGAAAAGTTTAAGTCAACTGGCTTCATATTCGATGACAACGAAGGCAAGAAAACT
>MQRK01222635.1:0-10364 GCA_001938485.1 Girardia tigrina | reverse complement strand
CCAATTTCCAATACTGCTTTAATATCCACTTTCTTTGCTCTGTATTGTAATTATTTGCCATTGTTCACAGTTCAGGGTTCCTGTAAATAAAAAACAAATTTATAAAATGTATTACGTTTCTAAGACATGAGTATGTAACATAGAATAAGAGTTCAGTAATATTTTCTATAATTTATATCTAAACGTGATTGTGAAGGCGAAACAGATAATGAAGCAACTGTAACCCTACTTTTGGCCCACCCTGTATATATATATATATATATATAAAGTCAGGTTCAAAAGTTTGTGAACGCTTGTTGTTAAATTGTCTTTTGCACCCAACTGCAATTATATTGACAAGAGCACACGAAAATAATGTTTTACAATAGTCTGGTGACACTTTTTGAGTCCAAACAGTTTCCACTGCTTTGATCATGTCCTGCAGGGAATTTGGGTGCATGGCAGCAACCTGTTTCTTCACTTGGGTCCAGGCATTCTCAATCAGATTGAGATCCGGTGAATTACCTGACCAAGGACCAAGAATTTGGAAGCCTGACTGCTCTAAGCACTCTCGAACAGCCTTGACATTGTGGCAAGGTGCTCCATCATGCTGAAAGAAGGTCGTTCTGTGTAACTCCAGCAGTGTAAAAACCAGAATAGAAACAAGCGTTCACAAACTTGTGCACCTGACTGTATATATTTATTTGGTTGGCAACTAAGTAATTGCTTATTTCAGTTATAGATATCTCTCCCTCCCATTTTTATGATATCCTTATATGTTATGAACTTCTTCTTACATGTTATTTGTCATTCTAACCTAGCTTTATAAATTCATTGCGTATATATTTTCTTAAAGATTTTAAAGAATCTAATAATTAATATTATAACCAATAATTAATATGAAGTGCAAAAATGAACATTTAGCCATATTTTGCTGTATTATTTCCGTAAAGAACGCAGTGCAAGCCGCAAAACATTTACGTGATGTATATGGTTAAGAAATCATTAAAAAAGGTAATGCCGAAATTTTATTAAAAGATTTCTTTGTAAAGATTTTTCTCTTAAAGATGACCAACGTTCAGGTCGAATATTGGTCATCTTAATGAGGATGAAATCAAAACCATTGTCGAAACGGATCATCACATAAGTGCACGGGAGATTTTAGAGAAGTTGTATGTTTCCATACTGCCTCATTGACAAGCATTTGAAACGTCGGTCTTGTTAAGAAGCTGAATATTAAGGTTCCCTACGATTTGAAAGAAGTTCATCTGACAAATTGCATCAACGCTTGCGATTCATTGCTTAAACGCAATGAATTCGATCCTCTTTTAAAACGAATAATTACTGGAGACGAATAGGGCATTGTCTGCAACAATGTCAATGGAAAACGACCATGATGTACGCTTTATGAATCATTGCAAATCACTTTAAAGGCCAATATTCATGAAAAGAAGATTTTGCTGTCTATTTGGTAGGATTAAAAAGGTCTGGTGTATTTTGAACGGCTTCCAAGGAACCAAATCCGGTGAAAGACAATTAAGTATCGAAAATTAAAATTTAAAAAAAATGAAAAGTTCAAAAAAATTTTAGAAAAAAGAAAATTTTAATTTTAAAGTATTATTTAAAATATTTAACTTAAAGTATTTAATTTGATATTAATCTTAAATAATTATTTAAATCTTGATCAGCGAAATGAAAATTAACTAATACTCAAAAAAATAAATCAGATTGTTTATTGATATTTTCTTATATTATTATATATTTATTATATTAATTTTCTTTCTAAAATTTACTTGAATTTTTAATTTTTTAAAATTTTAATTTCCGAGACTTAATTAAAATTGTCGTGCCCCCGCAATTATAATTTATTTGTTTATTTTATTGTTATTTTTTTAAAAAAGTAAGTTTTTTTAAGAGAATGATTGTTCTATTTATTTTAATTATTCAAAATATTATTGAAAAATAATGACAAAATGTTTTTAAATTTAATAAAAACTCGAAGATTTAAAACGATTTTTTTTCATTTTGAATGTTCAATAATGGGTTGTAGTGTCTTTTCAATAACTATTCACTGAATTGTCTCTCATAATCAGAATGAAAGTCCTTCTGTAAAACGGAAAACTCATCCTTTGAAAAAGAATAGATTCTATTTTTACAATGTAACCTATGATCAAAAACCTTGCTCGATCGACTTGATAGTGAATGCTCACTAATCGGAGTTTCAAATGACGATATGGGGTCAGATTGCTTTGGTCTCCAAGATCTTTTTGACTTCCCTGTAAGACACGACTACCAATGGATTGTATTTCCATGGTCCTGCATGCTTTTGTCTGTATTTGCGGCATTAAACATCCTTGAAAAAAACATCTGAACTGTAACCTCGCAAAAACGTCTGTGATCATAAAAGACAGATGTGTTTCTTCAACACTGATCATTTCTTCCACCACCGTCGAGATAGTTTGAGGTTCCATTGCTAAATTATTTTGAATTGATTGTATATCTTTGATATTTTGGTCTGCTTCCTCAATTGTGGTTGAGTTGATCTGATTAATTCAATGAGATTTTAGCAATTTTAGCTTCGTCTAATTTGTGAGCCTTAGCAACACTTTGTTTTATAAGTCTTTTATAGCAGAAACACTTGAAATGTTGTTCGTCTTCTTCGATTTTCATCGTCTTTGTAGTTTCTATCAGAGCGCAGTGGCCACCACTTCATATTCTGGCAAATACTCTTCTTAAATTCTTTAAATCCTTCAGAATATGGTATTTTGATTATTTTTTTCTGCTCTTCATTCTTTTCTTCCTCTTATCCGTTCTTAACCCGTGTTAGTGTGCATAATTTGTTCATTGTAACCTCTATATTGCTATATCTCTTTGTTTGTATGCAATATACACAACTTACTCGAACTTTGCATGCTTGCTCATTTCCGATGACAATACATGAATTAGTTAATCAAATGTTCTTGCTTACTTGAAGAATAAAGCACAGGATTATACATTAAGAAGTTTACTTTGTTTTCATTCAAAATTAAAACAGTTCAAAAATTATACCAATGATTTGGAAAATTATACTATTGGCTCGGAAATGGTATATAGTCATATCTTGTACTTTAACCTGTTGCAATAACTGGATTATATAAATCATTACAGATTCATAAAGATGATGTTCAAAGAAGACATTCTATTTCATTATTATAAACTAAATTTTGACCATTTACAAACAGTGTCCAAGCCTAAACTCTTGACTTGCAAAAGAACTGTCGCCGTAAGATAAAACCTAATGTGAGATTTGAGATCGCTACTTCCGCATCAAGAAGGACAAGTGATTTCGATGATGCTACCGCGATTCGAATTGTTCTTTGGGTTGTGTTTCATGTGGAAATGTGACCACCTGATGAGGATGATAATTCCCTGTGCCAACTGCCGGTATTATTATTAATACTATTAAGACCATTATGATAATATATAATTACTTCCTGTATTAATATTTAAAATCATAATGGTACATAATACAATGAAACGAGGCAGACATGTCATTGCGACTCATCTTCCTGCTCCTATAAAAGTACGTCGCGACAATGTCAGCAATCCTTCCTAAAAAGGAGGGGTCCATTTGTGTATATGTGTGAAATAATTATGAATCATGATGAACTCAAGTCGAGCATTTCCACAGAGAGTGTAAAAATCTTTATATTGTTATTTTTCTCTTCAACTATTTAGTTAGATTCATGTCACTTACATGTTACCCTTTGGAATAGGTGTCGTCCATAGGCAGTTGCGGAGACCATGTGATGGATTCCATCAGTCAGTGTGAGCAATTTGCCAAAGAAAATGGTCTGACAGAATCCAAAGCCCAATGGAGATTATTTTTTCGGAAGGAAATATTCACACCGTGGCACAATCCATCCGAGGACAGCATTGCTACCAACCTCATATACCACCAAGTGATGAGGGGCATCAAGTTCGGCGAATACCGGTGTGACTCGGTTAGTGAAATAACAATTGAAATGTAGAGATGAGAGATCATGTCGTTGAAGGATGATGACATCGGAAAACTTGTCGCCTATCAGCTGTTCATCGACAATGTCAAGGACTGGTCGGAAGAATCCTTGTCGAATTATCTTCCACAAATCGTGGTGGGAAAGACGAAAGAGAAGAGAAAATATTGGTTAAATCTAGTGAACAAAGTTTGTAGTGGGCAATAGTGAATATCGAGTTAAGTATATCTTTTAAGGCATACCAAACCTTCATCAATTCGCAGAAGAAGAAGTCCGCGTTGTCGGAGAAATTAAAAGAAGAAATTGTAAACTTTGCTCGAATCAAATGGCCAATGCTCTTTTCGCGGTTTTACGAGGCCGTTAAATTTTCCGGGCCGTCTTTGGAAACAAACGAGATCATATTCACGGTGAATTGGACCGGGGTTTACCTGGTGGACTCCCGCGAGCGCATTCACCTGGAGCTGTCATTCCCGGAGATTGTCTCGGTCTCCTCTAGTCGGTAAATTACTACTACTTCGTAATAATAATATTATTTGTATAAATAATAATCTCATAAAACGTCTATCTCTTTAAGAAGAAAGGAAATCTGTTAAACTGATCTTTCCTCCGATCCACGTCACCCCTTCTCTTACGTCTTGTATAGGCAGTCACAGTCTTAAATATAAAATATTTTCGTTATCCCTCCTCGCAGGTCATCCAGAATCCTTTGTTGAATTTCTCATTTGAATCAATCGATAATGAAGGTCAAAACACCACTGTAAACTGAAATAAATAATTTAACAACAAGTTAAAGGGTGTACTTAGGTAAGACATGGAACATATTCGAAGGACCTATGAGCCCTATAATGTCGCATTCGTAGTTCTCATCGAGTTCTCGTCTGCTCAGAGCTCTGCCTCTTTCCTCTATATACCAACAACGATAAATACTCACATGGAAACTGATGTATCGATCAAATAAAACAGTGTATGTGCTGCGATAATTTCAGTGATACAAGTGTTTCCAGAGTCTCAGTTCGTGATCGGATTTGTGTGACTTCTATTGGAGGAGGAGGAGCTAATGACGCAGTTGTCCCGTGGCGCAAGCATCTCCTGAATATTGAATAATAATAGTGATTGGACGCTGCAGTTACGGTTCCGCCTCTCTTCTGATTCGCCAGGACGATTTACCTCCATTTATTTATATAAAATATAAATTATCTTTATTATTATTATTTATTATTCTTTATCATTATTATTATTGTTGGGTTCGTGACCAAAGATTGAGTTCATAATAATTTATTTATTACTATAAAAATTAACTATTTTTCAAATTTGTGAGGAACGATGTTTTCTTATTTTTGAAGTAACCAGATGTAAAATTGTTAAATATAAATATCAATAAATTTTAATTATTAAAAATAGATCGTGTATAAAAATTAATTTTCACCATTTCTTATTTTTTAATTTTGTAATTAAATGTTAAATCGTATTTTTAAAAATGTTGTATTATATTCAATATTTTGATATTGAATATGAATTTTTTTTTGATTTTTTTAGATATTATATTTTTTGATTAAACCTTTTAAATATTATTCACTTATTTTATTTATAGCTTATGTTTCTACTTTATGTTTCAACAATACTTTTTAAACTCAAATTTAAAAAAATATTTTAAATTGTACATGTGAAGGACAGGCTCACTCTTAAAATTTTTGAAACAATTAATTTTTATAAAGAATTTCTAAAATAAGGAAATATTTAAAATCAAAAGTTTTCTAAGCAATTATAAGTAAAAAAAATATCTTAATTTATTTTAAAATGTTATTTTTGGAAATAATCAAATTTTAATTGTAGAGTAAAAACTTAAAGTGAAATTAATTGGGAAATAATTGATTTAATTAATTTAAATAATTGATTTAAAAGAAATATATAACGACAAGGATAATTATGTTTGTACTAATTTTAAAAGTTATTCTAGAAAATAAAGTAATGAACTTTGTTGTCAGAGATGTAAAGTAAAAAAAACAGATAAATTTAGATTTTAAAGTCAGTTTGAAATTCTGCAAATTAAAGATTTGACAAATACTTGATTCTAAACAGTTTTCGTAAATAGAAATAAATATTAAGACTTTTATCATTAATGTATCGTAATAATAATAAAAATTTTAATATTGTAAATTATTTTGTTGTATTTAAATTGTATTTAAAATTTGTATGGTATTTAAAATAATTGTAGGTAAAAATGATTTTGAACTTAAATATTAATAATAAATAAAACGTTAAAATCTTTTATTAATTAAAAAACGTTTCACAAATAAAAGAAAATAACATTAAACTAATTCTAAAATAATAAAAAATCCTTTTGGTTAATTTAGTAAAAATATGACTACAAAATTATGCTGGTTTTAATTTGGATTAAGTTGCATGAAATAGTGGAATGTAAATTTTCAAAATAAAGAGAATAAAAAATTTCAATTTTAAAATAATTTATCAGTATTTATAATTCCATATTTTTGTATAAAAATCTGTTCAAAAAGAAAACGAAGAAAATTTCGTCGACGAAAAATTGTTATTAAAAAAATTGTTAACTAAAAATTGTTTGAATAATTGTTAAATGTGTTAGAAATAAAATTTTGGTGTTAATGAGTCTTAATCGCGATCAAGAACCCAACAGTACAATTATAAAATTTAATGAATTATCATTTTAAAATTTTTTACATTTTTCTTTTTAAATTCAAAAGATTGACGAGCTTACCAAATTCCTCACAATTATTATTTATTATTTTTTTATTATTAGTAGTTTTCATTATTTATTATTATTATCACTTTTCATAATTTTTGATTATTAGTTATAATTAATATTTCTTATTGTTAATATCATTATTATTCTTAATACTGCTATTATTATTAGTTATAATTATTTATCAATATTAGCTATTTATATTTTTATCAGAATACTTTTATTCTAGAGATGTTTGTGTTTTAATTAAAGATGGATTTATCCCATAACAAATATAAAAATAAAAAATGAAAATCCAAATTTCAAAACGCTCGATAGAAAAATTATTATTAAAACGAAAACATTTTATTTACAATTATTTTTATTTTAATTATCTGAGAAAATGTTCGTCCAATTATTTCGATCACCAGTTGCGAAGAAACAACAAAATTATGGATCGTATAATGATAAAGATAAATGGGATTAGAACATGTGAATATCGGGTGTCAAATTTCGAGGAGAAAAATTTAAATAAATTAATTTAAATTTTAAATTAAATTTAAATTTTATGAATTTGTGGCCACCACGTCATCGATGTTTGACCACCGTTGATATTGATCTTTATTCTTGCTTGTTCCTTCACAATAGGAATAATGTGATCACATATTTGTATAAAACGCACAGATTGGGTGTCGCGACATAAATACATGGCATGTGGAAACTTTATAATAGTGGACCACGAGTGGGACAAATTAGAGAGGCGGTAGTTGGTCTTTTAACCAAACTGTCTGAAAATTATATGGATGTTTTCATAAATAATTAATTATTCAATCATTCTAGAACAACAGATTTTATTACTACAAAGTAAGTGAAGCTGGTATTATAACTTTGGGGGTAGATGCGTGCTTTACGTAATACGTTAATAAAAGAATTAGGCTGAGCAAATAAATTAACAATACATTAATTAATGGTGACGTATTTGTTTCTGCTAGAACGAGCAGACTGCATGGGCAGTCTCTGTCAATGTCAACGGTCAAGAATGACACGTACACATTCAACTGCGCCAACTCGGAAGACATCAGAGACTTGATTGTCATGTTTCTCGAGGGTCTCAAGGAACGCAGTCATTATGTCATTGCTGTGCAATCCTTTTCTCTCTCAGATTCTTCATTTGTGACCTGTGAAAAAGGAGACTTGCTGATCATCGAGAGTCAGGAAAATCCAAGCAAATTGTCTCCGGTGGGCTGGTTTTATGGAGAGAACTTTCGTACCAAAGAAAAAGGAGACTTTCCTGCCGATATAGTCTATATCCTCCCAGTCATAGAATTTCCTTCACAAAGTGTTTTGGCATTGTTTAGTGATAAAAATTTCGGAGATACGCCGGATGGAGTGCGGAGCAAAAATGCAAACACATCTCAACACACTTTAGAAGAATTCAGTAAAACTTATTTCAGGTTATTGACAATTTTAATCATTGAGACTTAAATTTTTAATTAAAGAACATCTTCCAATGGAAATAGGTCTTTCTCAATGAGTATCGGCAGTCACAAGTCCGAGAATCTCTGGGAGCACAGTCGCCAGATGTTGAAATTACCTCTTTTGAAGAAGCTTTTAAATAGGGAGGATTGGATTCAGCAAGCGGTTAGTTGTTTCAATGCCATTCTCCGGTATATGGGAGATGAGCCAACCAAGGACTACAACCCCCCTGAAATTGTCGAAGCAATATTTGACCCCTGTCTCAAACATGAAATTCTCAAGGATGAAATTTATTGTCAGTTGGTAAAGCAAATTACGTCAAACCCAAACTCGTAATAATAATGACTCTTGAAGAGATGGTAACTAGTAAGAGATGCATAATTTCAGCCAGAGCCTTCAATCTGGATGGGAACTATTATGGTTGGCCACAGGAATAATGGTGCCCAGCTCCAATCTCCACAGGGAACTGCTCGAGGTGTTTAGGACCGCAAAATCCCCTATTGCAACGGAATGCCAGTCAAGGCTCCAAAAAACACTAAAGTCTATTTATGATATCCTTTATGTATGATCCTATTTTATGATCTGTAGACTCGGTCAGAGACGCTTTCCGCCTCACGCCATAGAAATAAATTCCGTTAAGGCCAACAAGAGCATCCATCACAATATCTATTTTCCCAACGAAAGTGTTCAAGTAATTTTTTCAATACGTGTTTCATCATTTTATTATTTTTATTTTATCTTATATTTTATCTCTATCATTATTTTATATTTTTCAGTATCCTCATTAATGTCAAAATGTCAACCATTGGACAGTCCTGTAAAGGGGGGTCACAAATATCAAAGAAACTGAGGTCTTGTAGAGTTTCCAAAATGGGCATCTAGGAATCATTTCAACAAACATATGTAACTCTAACAGTTTAAGCAAACCCGAAGAACGGGAGTTTTGCGAAAATCAGAGTTCTTTAAAATGAAATTAGACCCTAGTCTAAGGAGGTTGATCAATAAATGATATAAATTAGAAGTCATTGAATTTATCTATCTTGTATTCATCTCTATATTAGGATTGACAAATAAAGGTTGTCAGTTTCACCTTCGGTCTCTATTAGCTTCATTAATGATGTGTCGGGTGTCCATTGAAATGAGTATTAGTGTGACAGACAGAGAGTTAGTTGAGTGTAAGAGTGATATATATTGATCGGATGTAGTGCTACAGTGATGGGTATCGAATGTCTCTGCCAGTAGCACTTATGCCATCTTCATTCGTGTTGACATTCATATTGGAATCATGTTCCTTACAAAAATTTATTACTACAACAAACAGATTTTCAAACAAATTTTCGTTAACTAAATTGTTCATTTCACCAAATCCTTAATTATTTCAATCAAATTATTGTACTAAATTTTATTCTAATTTGAATTTTGTCAATTAAATTTATTATATTCTTTAACATTTTTTGAAATTTTTATTTAATCCTACTTGTTATTATTTTTTAAAATTTATTTATAAAATATATTCTTATTACAAATAAAATTATTAGATTTAATTTACCTTAATCTCTAATTATTTTGTAAAACTATTTAACTTAATTTTAATTTATTTAAAAATAATTTCCTAGTAGCATTTTATTATAAATTATATCCCATATCGACTTTATTTATTGTATGATTTTTAGATTTTAAACTCTGTTTTTTGTTTTAGATAATTATGTAATTTTTGTTAAAATTTTAAATTATTTAGCGAAATTGAAAATTTTAACTAATGTCTCGTAGTCTTATTGCTAGATATAGATGGGATTGAGTATTAGTGTGACGGATATAAAGGGAGTTTAATGTTAGAGTGATCGATATTGGCCGGATGGAAGGCCAGAGTGATGGGTATCGATTGGATCAGGTATTTTATTGATAGGTATCGATTGGATCAGGTATTTTATTGATAGGTATCGATTGGATCAGGTATTTTATTGATAGGTATCGATTGGATCAGGTATTTTAATGATGGGTATGTATTGGATCAGGTGTTATATTTCCAAATATCGGTTGGTAGGCGAAATTGTAAAGTTGGCAGCATTGCAAGTGATCATCAATTCAGTTAATAAGAGCGACAGCGTATTAATTATTCACTGGAGCGGTGTAAACAACACAAATAGTTAATAATTCAAGCAAATACGATGTAAAAGAGTCGTGGAGAAGACATAAAACGCAGATAAAATTGACTC
>MQRK01222630.1:6709-20606 GCA_001938485.1 Girardia tigrina | reverse complement strand
GGAAAAAAGTTCATTTCCGAAGATTCTGTAAATAGGGCCTTCCAGCAATTATCAGACAAGGTAATTTTATTTAAATGACCTCAATAATCTGACTCTCAAATGGCAATCAAGTGTCGATAATATCGGTACATACTTTGATGAATTACATAAATATTTGTATTGGTAAATTATCGACAAACTTTGATAAATTTCATACTTGACATATGTAGTGTTTATCAACATTAATATTTTAAAGTTTTTTAAGTGAGGTTTTCAGAATTTTTTTTCAATGGATTCAAAATAATAAAGTAAGCTCGTGTGCTCTATAAAACTGGACCAAAAAACAACCGTATATGATTACTCCATTGCAAATATATAACATATTAAAAGTATGTTTTATAAACTTTTAATTATTTTAAATAAATAAATAAACTCACAATACATAATTAAATAAATATTAATGTAGAAACAATTAATAAATAAATTAAAATAATTATAAAATATATGAGAGTTGTAAGAACTTCACTAAATAAAAATAATAAATAAATAATGATAATAAATTGTAATGAAGAATAAATAAAAAATAGAATTTTGAAAATTCTAAAAATCTTAGCAAAAAGACCATTTGAAAACAAACAAAAATTAAAAGTCAGCCATTAAATATAAAATATTTATAGTTTCATTAAAAATTACAAAATAAAATAAAAAATCAGCATAATCTTAAAAAATAAGCATAAATATGATAAAAATTAGAAAGATGTAACAAATTATAGATAAAAGTTAAATGTTTCTTAATTGAAATAAATGATTAACAAAGCTGTCAGGACCACCTGAAATATATAATCCAGGTAAATTATAATTAAAAATATAATAAATTATGGACATAATTTATAATAAATAAAAAGTATTTTTTAATTTCTATGATTTTTTTTTACATTTTTACAATTATGGCTATTTCCTCTGATTATCATTTATTAGCCACAACTCAATACTAAGCCATTGGGTTTGTAAAGTATGCACTATTTTTCCAACAAATCAAAAACTCCTTTGTGTATTAAGGCAAATCTAGTTTATCAATTCAAATGTCACAAGTGTGAAGCCTTGTACATTGGAGAGACAAGTCGTCATCTCCGCACTAGAATTGCTGAACATACTCAATCGAGTAGAAATAGTTCGATATTGAGCCATACTAAAAGATGTAAAGGTAATCTTATGGATTACAATAAATATTTTAAAGTGATTTTAAATAATTTTGACACAAATTATGAAAGGATTATTGTCGAAGCATTGTTAGTAAAGCATCATAGACCATGCTTAAACGTACAAGGTGATTCATTTAATCATATTAAAGTTTTTAAAATATCATTAAAACACTTTTTTTTAAAATATAAGAAAAAAAAGCATGTTTTTGAGATGTTTGATGTAATATTTTTTCAACTATATAAATAGTAATTAATCACTTTATTTCATTGCACTGAAGATGCCAAAATGGTGAAACACGTATGTATTGTTAATAAATTTAATATTCAAAAATGACCTTTGTTTGCATATATATATATATATATATATATAATATATATATATAGAAAGTGAGTTAATAAAAAGAATAGGAAAATGATGACTTTTTGCGAACAAACTAACAAAAAAGAAAGCAAGTTAATAAAACGTTTAATTTAAAATCATAATTGGACATAAAGTCTTTACACATTTCTGATTTCTACAGATATGAGCATTGACGACAAAAGAAAAAGTGAAAACATGGATTCACAATTCTTTTAAAAAAAATGATCATTTAACCTCATAAAAAAGTAATCTTGATTTTTAAAATTAATTATTTTATATTATTTCTTCTATTTGACAACGAGTTTATATACATTTGTATCTTTATCATATTTATTAAGACATATACACGGAAAATAACTCACTAGTTGGATTATATGACCGGGAATCGTTACAATTTTCCATTCACAATTAGATTTTGGTGGATACGAAATTGGGTGATTGGGGCTTTTTATGTCTCCACTTGCGTCATTGATGTCGTAAATGCATCCGTCAGTCGTTTCTAGAAGTTCAATTTACGGAATTCATAACTCATTATTCTATTCAAATTAAAATAAATTATAAGAGCTTTAAACGATTTTTTTCATTAAAATTTATCATTTCCATATTTATTAAAATACGATATCATTTTATCTTTTTTTTCTGTCTTTTCTTTGTATGTTCAAACTTTTAAATACCTGGTAATTTTGTCTGAAATAATAAATGTTTGTGTGAAATGTTCAATGTAAATGTATGCTTGATTGATGTGAATTAAAATACGAACTCTCCCAAACAATAAACATTTTTGGAAACTGTCTTCAAATTAAATTAATTAATTTAATTTTTATGAATTTGACAAAAGACAGTTTGTTTAAATATTGGTTGTTTCTAGCAGAATTTTAAATTTATCATCAAAGATAACAGATTTTTATTATAAAAATAAATCTTATGAAAATCAGTCTTGCGTCCTTCAAATACTAAATTAAATTTAATTTCTCTTAAAATATAAAATCAAAATTTAAAGTTGTAAAAGGAAGAATTGAATTCACGGGTCATAAAGTCTAATAAATCAATATAGCGTTTTTCAAAGAATATGCTATTTATCATTTAAGGCTTCTATTTAAATATTCACATTTCTTTTTATCCTCAGTTTTTAAATTTAAAATTTAATATGTATTACTAAATTAGTACTGTGTGTCCTTAAAAATATTTGATTCAAAAGAACATGTGCTCATGATTTTCGGTAGCGTTTGCTCGATCACATCAGACGTCTACTGAAATTAATTCGAAGATGCGGTAACTCAAAGAAAATCAGCCGCGTTTGGTAAACAGATCGTCTTCTATCTTAATCTATGACTATGCAAAACCACATACTGCACTTGCGACCGTGAAAAATTATAGCAACTTAGGTTGCGACTTCTGTATTATCTTCCATACTTATCACACTTATCCCTAACTGACAAAAATTTCTGCTTAAATGTCAACAATTTTTTGATGGAAAAAATTTCAATTCTGATGATGCTGTAAAAATGACCTTCCATAAATTTATAAATTGTCTCCCACTAAAGTTTTATTCAAATGGCAAAACTGTGTCAATAATATTGATGTATACTTTGATGAATGACATAAATATTTGTATTGGTAAATTATCAATAAAATTTGACTTTAGTTAGAAAAATTTCTTATTTGATCATCTAATAATTTATTCAACATATTTTAATAACATCATATATACATGTATTCTTGTATATTCATGCATAAATTCTTTCCCAAATACTTTTCCTAAGTATATAAATCCATCTACTGAAATATTTTCCATTTAAATCTCATGACCCTAGATGAACCCCGGTAGTAAATCGTAAACTTCGGCGAAGACAGGTTTTCATTGACTTATTTTTTAAATTTTTTTTAAGGTTTTTACAATTTTTTACGTTAATTGGAAAATACAATAAAAAACTATAACAAAGCATTTATTGATAAAAAATTATAATATTTTTTATTCATTTTTCATTTCTTGTCTTCTTTTTGTATCAAAATATTTCCAACTCGTCTTATTACTAATGATTTGATGTATTCCTTTTTTACCTTTTTGGTTATGGGTTCAATTACAAGATTCAATTTCTTTTTCAAATACAATACGTACCAGACATGCTCACACTAATTAAGCTTCACAAAAGTATAACGAATTTTTTATTAGGTTTTTTTCTGTCATCATGACTATTTTATTATTCACATCTAGACTATAAAAAAAATTTAAATTTTTTGTTTTTGTTTCCCTATAAATAAAATTGATAAAAATAAACTGAATTTCAGATTAACTGAATTTTTACATCTTTTCGATTTTTTCTTTAACATAAATAATTTTTCGATAATTTCTTTTATCATTGTGATTTATTTTAAGAGTTTTTTGTATTTCCTTTGGTTTCGTGATGTTTAAAGTATATATTTCTTTGATATTTTCAACAAATTGATTTTTAGCCGCTAGAGAGTAATCGAAAATACATTCATGTCCATCTTCAAAATTATGTTGTATTACAACTGAACCGATAGATTAACAATGTCCCTCACTTTCTTGGTACATCCAGCCAGGAGCGTACGCAGAAAAATATTTCAGGGGGAATATAGTAATACGTAACAATAACTTACATTTTCGAGTTTTTATTTTTACAGTTACAAAAATTTAATTAATTATTATTAAAATAATAAAATTTATAGTACTATCGAAATACTACAAATACAATTCATATCACTTGGTCATTGTTCATTACTGGCTTCTATAGAAGGACGGCTTTCGTTATGTGCAATACGTTTTATGTTTTGAGGAAGAAAAATTTCTATGCTCTGCAAAACTTTAGGTAATTAAGATCATAATTAAATTTTTTAAGGGGGGATTTTCTTAAATTTTCAAAATATAAATTATTTTGGAAAGTTAGCCTTTTAAAATTAAGGATTTTAACTTATTCTTATTATTATTCAGTTAAAAAACTTTTATGTCAATAGGATTATAATTCATTTTTTTCGGGGGGGCGTTTTATTATTTTGCAAAATATTATTTATTTTGGATAGTTCAAATTTTAAAATGTTAAACATTTTAACGTATTCTTACGTAATTCAAACTTTTCTGGGGGGATTTATCCCTCTAATCCCCCCTGCGTACGCGCCTGCATCCAGCATTTTGGCAACAATAAGTATATGTCGTAAGCACCTTGTTATATTTTGTATCTCTCTGAATCCATATTCGACTTTTATCATTATAACCAACTCCTTCATATGATTTCCATTGGTTTACCCTTCGTTTCTTAATTTCTTTCGTATTATTATTGTTATCTATTGATAAATAAATTTTAATCAATTTTTAATATTGGAAATAAATGTGTGCATTTTTCATTGTATTTTCCATTTAGCGTAAAAAAATTGTAAAATTAGGATAAGATTTGTAAAATTAGCGTATGAATTGTAGTACGCCCTTTTTAAAACATTTAAATCAAAAAAACTTGAAAAAAAATAACTGAGAAGACAAAGAAACAGATGATCTTTTAAACATTTTAGCCATATCAAACTATATTTAGAAGTATTTAATCATTATTTCATTTTATAAAATAGTCCAACCACTTCCAGTTTCATTTACTTACTTTTATATTTCATTTTAAGAGGAGTTGTAATTTAAAATTTTTACACAATTTTATACAAATGTGAGAATCCTTTCAAATCGAGTACTTGATAGATCTCTTATTTTTTTCTAAAGTTGATTGTGAATTTTTTATTTATTTCTAAAGTTTTATTTTTAATTTTTTTTAAATTTATGAGATTTTATTTGAATTTGTTAGTTTTGCCTAATTCTTACTTAAAGTTTTTATATTTTTCAAACTTTTAATGGAATTTTTATTTTTTTAGACTTATTTGATTTTTTATTTTTTACAAATTTATTTTACGAATTTAAAATTGTATTAAAAAGTTAAGTTTAAAAAAATAACACAAAAATAATAATAACAAAAAATATCACATATAAGTAAATGCTCTTCGGAACACAGTATTTCATTTTTGAAAAGATTAAAAACATATTTATGATCAAATATAAAAGAATAACGCTTAAATGCATTATCAATTTTATCATTAGACGCAAATTTCACGTTAAATTTAGATTATTCCGATATAATTGATGATTTTGCTATAATTGATGTCAAACATATGATACAACGGAATCTATGAGATCAGATAGAATATGGTTTCAGACTTTCTTTAAAAGATGGGAACCATTTGCGGACTACCAAGGATGTGTCATTCACTTTTTAAGTCGAGCAATTTACCATGGATGTGACATTTCGTCTATAAGAAATATGATGAATTCTTACCAAATGTTTTCTTTTTTCGATAAATCTTTGCAAAACACGATAACTTGAGCGTCACAGCACATTTAATACCATTGAAGAACTTTACATCTACATTATTCGCGCTCTTAATGAAATTATAACACCTTCTGATGACCACGATCTGTATGATAATATCAAAGCATTAGCATGGAATTGGGATTCTCAAACTAATTCTAAAGCCAATTGATTACTACATGCATTTACTAACTACGACCACATTGTCAATTTTTTTGTGGCAAAGGAAGGTTTGGAGCCAATGCAACCAATTGTATCATGTCATCAGGATGGGTTAATTGAGGTTAATCTGGCCTTTAAAAAAGTTTCACAAATTTATTCTTTTTATTCAACACTCCGTGCAAAGGCTGACAACAGGTTTTCCACAATTTATCACCAAGCCAAAGAAATTGCGCAGTCTGTTAATTCTACTGAAAAAGCTCCAAGGTTTTGTCATTGTCAAATTCATCTTTTAAATACACCTCTTATCTCACCTTTTGAGTACTACAAGCGCAATTTAGCCATTCCATTCCTCGACAAGATTTGTTTGATTTAGTAGTACTTTTATAGAAGATGAAGGAGTACATTTTGAGCTATGTACTTTGATTCCCGAAATTATTGTCACAAAAGACAACGATGAGTTGAAAATATTATCAAAATAACAAATGGCTAAGTGGTGTGATATTCTTACAAATCCGTCTACTCTTAATAATGAGTTGCAATGATGGAAACATTTGTGTGCGGAGAATAAAATTTCTGAAATAGCAATCACTCAACTTCTTCAACAATACGTTGACTCTGCATTCTTCCCAAATATTCGTGAGCTATTCCTCATTCTTGGAAGTTATGAGGCAGACCGTTCATACGTCGCATTCACTCATGTCTACGAACAACGATGACAACTGACAGACTGTCTGATTTGTGTGTGATTGGAATGTACTATAATATTTCATCAACCTGTGTCTCAATGGAACAAATTTCAAATATGTTCATTGCGTTTCATCTACGTAAGATGCAAGTACATTCACTCTTTGATGAATGAGTTTTGTAGTTTCTATTTACCATGTTCATCTATGAATAAATTGTGTGATTTGGAGTTTTTTATCTATGAAACATAGAATATACTCTTAATTTCGTAAAAATAAATGCTAAAATATTTTAACGTGAAAGAAAACTTGTTTCTAATCGTAGCCACCCCCCCTTTCAAAATCCTGGATCCGTCACTGATTATAGTTTAATCACAAAAAAATTCACTAAATGATATTTAATGCTTTCTATCCATTCTGGGTAATTAATGTGTCAACCACGTATATTCTAGAAACAATTTTAATTGCTTGAAAACATATTAATAAATAATTATCACATTTATCAACTTACTTTCTTTACAGTTATATTTTCCATGAAGTTGATGTCCTTCACGACAACGGCAGAAATACGACCCGATAGTGTTTGTGCAGTAATGGTCACATCCTCCGTTTTTTTCCGCGCATTCATCACGATCAGTGAAAAAATAAACTTTAAACCCTTTTTTCTGAACAGTGCTGTCGGAATAAAATGCGATTGTAATTTCGTTTGTTGTAGATGTAATTGGTTGAGGTATTTTTTTGCCACAAAATTTTCCAATTTTCTTCTGACTGCTTTCAGGCCCATCGTAAATGTTAACGTAATCATATTGACAATCTTTCTGATATTTATTTATACATTAAATAAACGATTATTTTAAAACAATATTTATATTAAAAAAATCTTTATCTTTATTTTGTAGAAATTAAAAAAAAATAATTGCAAATGTTTTAAATTAAAGTTATCAAGATTTATTTTAACGATAGAGTTTGGAGGAATGTCCACAAACTTCAGGCAACAAATTGGAAATAATTATATTGATTTATACATTATAATTGTGATTTCGTAATAAACTTATGAAACAGTTAATAAAATACTTTAAAAGTGGAAGAGAGGCTTGTTTTGTGTATTAATTGATGGAATAAATGATATTAAGGCACAACATACTAAAAAAGGTTATATTCACACTACAAATTTTCATATGTCCAACAATATTACTACTATGACTCATTCGTCTACGCTTCTGAATCCTTTAATAAAGATGACAAGATGTTTTTCCATTGAACGTCACATTACATCAATTATATGAGAGTTCGTAAACAAGATTGGAGCACAAACTTAAAAGACTTGAAGACTTATTACAGAAAAGTTTCTGAATTTTGTATGGTTTGGATATGAAATTTAGATTCTAGGATTTAATAAATTAAAAGAAGGGTAAATTGAAAAGGATAAATGAAAATGTATCCAATATTTTACTCTCTAGAAAAATTTTTAATCAGGTTTTAAATCACCTTTAAGTTTAAAATCTTTTTAAATTAATTTTTATATTATTTTTGTTGATAAGTCAAGAAATGATTTTTTTTATTTTTAAGATTACATAAACTTCTAAACATCAATTTACAAAGCTTATCCGTATTTGGCAGGAATAAAAGAGCGGTTTGAACAGAGAAAGAATTTGTATCTATGCGTGTAATTTATTTTTTTATTATTACTTTATAAATCAAAACAAAATAGAAGAATGGGGACACATAAAAAGAAGAAAGAGAAAATTTGGGGAAAAAATAACAAATAAGAGAAATCAGTTTGTAATTATTTCAAAAAAGGAAGTTTAAGAAATTATCATTCGTTTTAATGAAAAGTTTGATTTTGTATGTTGAAGGTGAACGGTTTTTTTTCATATGTAAGTAGTTGAAAAGCTTTCAAAGAAAGTGGAAAATATAATAAGAGTGACCATAAAATATATGAATATATATTATTCTTAAATGTTTTAGCATTCGAAATAATCAGTATAATATTATGAAAATACCACATCGTGAGATATTAAAGAAGATTATAAAGGAAAAACGAATTCTTTGGCACATAGGAATGTCGCTGAAAACATGAAAAGAGCAAATATTTTTTAATCGAATCTTTTTCAAAATTTAGAGCTTTCGATGGGAAATAGATCTTCTTTAGTGTCAAAAAGATTGATTTGGCCAGAAACCATTGTTGGTCGACTTCCAAGGGTAAGTTAGCTTATTATTGCCAATTCAATTACCTTTGCAATCGAAACTGCGAATTCACTTATAAATGAATTGTTCAGCAGAGCTAAGTCTACCAAAAGCGTAACAGCCAACAATAACTACAACAGTTACAGCAGTGAAGTAGAATCATCTATATAACCTGTCTTTTTCAATTATTTTATAAGCTAAATGAGTTGTTTAAATGTTTTGTTTTACATGTTTGTATCCAAATTAATACTGTTCAAAAACTAGGGACTTTGAAATACGATTTTTAACTTTATAAATCATTAGACTAAACAGCTTTGACTACTTAAAACTATGAAGATTATTTTTAATTATTGATGGTCACAATGTGCTGCAGATATAGAAAGAAAAAACTGATAGATCATAAGACATATCAGAAGTCAAATGGAAGATTATATAATGATGCTGAATGTGGTATTATGGAATTTCAAATATTGTAAAATTCAAAAACTTCGGAATCACTAATAAATGAGACGTGTCAGTGAAAAGAAAAGTAAAAATGATTGTTTAAATATTAATTTATTATTTGGCAAACTGGTCTGCTATTAAGTCGTCAAGAATAAAATTTGTAAAACTAAAGTCAAAGTTTATCGACCCAATTTTGTCATTTGTGATGCAACTTGTGTAGACCATTTGAATAAAACTTTAATGGGTGAAAGTATAGGGAAAATGTATGTTCGTTAAAACCCCCACAGGAGGGGGGTCACCCGTTACAATGGCAACGGTTCCGGCTCACTTGGAAACTCTTCTGATTGGTTCCCGGGTCCCTAGCAACGGTCGCGATTAATCCCTGATACCCTATAAACGTTTCTCATTGGTTCCCGGTTCCTTAGCCTAGGCAGCAACGGTTTCGGTTACCTTAGCAACAGTAACCAAGGGACGTTTTTCATTAGCAACGGATACTGTGTTTCAAGGTGGTTGCAACTATGGTAACGGTTACCGTATCCATAGCAACCGTGACCCTTTCCTTAGCAACAGAAGAAAATAGTGCTAATCGATCGCTGCACATTGCACAAATGTGCTAATCGATATTTTCAATGTGCTAAGACAGTGCAATCTACACTGCACATGTGCAAAAGTGCAAAAATCAATACATAAAAAATTTTAAGAGTACTAGTGTTAACAATCGATATCATGTATTTGATGTACATTTTGATTCTCTATCTGAATATGCAATTAAAATTTTCATATATTGATTACTTTTCTTTATAATTAACATAATGTGCAAATTTACACAAAATGTACATCGATTTTAGAGGTACATGGAAGCAGAATATCAAAAAAAGTTATCATGCACTTGAATAGGAACCAATATATGTACATTCAGATTCCATATCAACATTTTCAAAAAAGTGCTGAAATATCGATTTTTTTCGAATATTTCTGAAATTCTCAAAAAATTGCTTAAAAATCGTAAATAGACATAAGGCGGGAATTTGAATTTTGAATTATAGATTCTTCAAATAAAGAACAGGGTGGGACTTTGAATTGTTAATTATCTAAATATAGTCGAGTTTTGGTAAAAAAATCATGTTTTTTTGCGTTTTTGGGTAATCGCGACCGTTGCTAGGGTACCGGAAACCAATCAGAAGAGTTTCCAAGTGATCCGAAACCGTTACCATGGTAACCACGACCGTTGCCATGGTAACAGCGAGCGTTGCTATGGTAACCGCGACCGTTGCTATGGTAACCGGAACCGTTGTCATAGTAACTGGTGACCCCTTTCTCCTGGGAGGTGGTAACGAACTTACATTTTCCCCCTACTGGTGATAATCTATAAATTCTTACGAGGCCCTTTTTTTAGAATCTTCGGAATATATTTTTTTCCTATCAAAAAGTTATAAAAATTGTGGAAGAACTGGTAGTCAGCATGTACTATGTGTGTTGATTATGGAGCTTTCAACTCTAACCCTAACCTAAAGTAAATTTATATAGTATTTTCCAAGCCTTAAATGCAGTATTTAGCTTTGCAATGTGGAGGAGCAAGATAGGAGTCAACTTGCTTACCAATAACGGCTGTTTTTATTTGCGTTTTGCATCATATCTTTAAATTGGTTTCAGCAGACATCTGATGTTATCGACGAACTTGGTTTTATGCAGTGATAATGGATTACAACTGCGGCATACTTTACCATCGGCTTCTTTAGATGAAATTTGTGCTTTGGACTGTGTTTTGGTGCTTCATTCTTGTCCACTCAGTTTTTGAACGTTTGCAAATACCATATAGGATCCCATTTTCATTATAAATGATGATTCGATACGAAAGGGGATACACAATTAGAACTTTAACGCATCATCAACCTAGCATTCAAATGCTTTTGTTTCTGCTGTTAATTCGACTCGTGTCGACTCCACTAATCCAACTTTCTGACTTTACCAATTTGAGCCATGTGATTCAGTATTGTTTGCTTTGTAACAATCAACGTTAGAAATACATCATGATCACATTGTGATTGATACAACGCCATAGTTACTTTCAATTTGTCATTGTCAATTTGCGTTCTTGTGTGACCCCGAGACTCACTGTTGAGGTTACCTTTTACGAATTTCCTGAACCAATTAGAGACTATTAGTATTGTATCTGAATACACTATTGATGTTTTACGTGCTTTTTGAAGATAAAGTTTCACGTATTAACTAGTAATTCATAATAGTTCGAATTTCTGCCTTTTCCATTTTTTAAAATACTGATTATTAAAATAAGTTAGCAATATTTTTTATTAAATTTTATTTGTGTTCAAAAGTCAAGATATGCAGCAATCAAATAAAAAAATGAGCAACAAAATGGTAAGTCATTGTCAAATTATAACTATTTGAATTTATTGTAATCATGCCTAGATATTTTATACTTAAAAACGCAAGTGATGTTTTTATAAAAATTATATCAGTTCAAATTTAATCGATTTAGCAAGAATATAATTATTTTATTCCACAAAAGGTGATCGATTTGGATATTAGAAGTAAATATAATGAAGGAGGTCCAGAAATATAAACTTGGAACATTTAACCATTTAATTTGATTATGGAAATGAAAATAATATTTTTAGTGATTTTTATACCTTGTAAAGAAACAAATAATATGAAAAATATTTTTAAGATTTCATTTATTAATCATAATTAAGAATTTAAATAAAAAAATTATTTATTTTTTGTAAAAAAGTCCTATAAATCTGTGAATGCCAAACTGAGAGGAGTTTGAAAGTGTTTCCCTCTTCCATGTCAAATTCTTTTTCTATATAATATTTTTTTACAAAAAAAAACCTTAACAAAGTAATAATATAATTAAAATTCAAAAACCTCTGAATATGTATAATTTAAATGTAAATATTTACTTTAATTAATTTTGTACAATGAAAGTTCTGTGATAATTTAAGCGCCAAAAATAATAAACAAACGGAATATTTTAAACAGACAATTTCGATAATTACCGTTTTTTTGATCTTGCAGTTAAATGTTGCTAAATATTATTAATAAATAATTATACCACATTATATTTATTTAATTTCAAATATATTTCTAAAACGAATTGTTTGTAGACAACGAAAATAAATTTGCTTGGACACATTTGAAGAATTAAAAATTTTATATAAAAAGCTAATTAATTAATAATTTGAATTTTAATTCTCATTTTTCTTCAATAATAAGGCCAAATTTTATTTTATAAGTATTTCTTTCCAAAGATAACACTATCCCAAAATATAACTGAGAGGAGTATTTGGAATGTTGATGTTTTGTATATTGTTTACATGTTTAAATGTTGTGTGTTGATTTTCTATTTACTGTCTCCTACTCAGATGGATGATTAATATTACAATTCTTATAATCTGAAACTAATTTATTTAAATTTAGATTTAATATTCAAATTTTTAATTTATTTTTATTGTAAATTTAAAATAGTGTAATTTTGCATAATTTTTTAGAATTTTAATCTAATCATTTAATAGTGAAATTCTTATAATTATTGTTTGTTACCGTATAAAGTGCTAGTTCAGTACATGATGTTGATTGATCTAATGATGAAATTTTTATCTTGAAATGCATTGTTTTATTTCATTTCTTATATATACATATTATATATATATATATATATATTACTTTGCGATGTTCATATTTTGACGATAAAATGTCTACGAGGAGTGCTAAAGACACTTTCATACATATGGTTATTAATTAGGATATTTCTTTATAAATTAAACAAACTATAAAACTCATCAGACAAAATTTTTATGTTATATATATATATATATATATATATATATATATATATATTTATGTGTGTGTGTGTTGTGTTTGTTATTATAATTACTATGTCTAATGAAAAGAGCAAATCGTGGTGTAATTTCTTCTTCCATTAACGTTACAGAATAATTAGATAAAGAGATGAGTAATGTTTATTTAGTAGCACAATAAACACCACATTGCTAATGAATATAATTAGTTGTCAAATCATTTGACGAAAATAAGTATTTTCTGAACAAGTCCAAATGAGTGTTGGCGAAATTGTCTCATGGACTTTGTTGTACAAATGGTGATTTCCCCCATTAAGTCTGTTAGTAATCATTTGTCTGGTGAACTCGCAATGCAAGTGGTTTAGTGCCGTTAGTTTGATGGAAATTTGTGGGTGAGAGTACCACGTGAGACGAATTTCCAGTTCCGGGAAAACCAGAAAACACGGTAAATAAATAGTGATCCGGTTGGATGAGTCACAGGAAAACAATGAAGAAATCAGTTTGTAGATTTTCCAATTCGACTCAAATCAGATTGACCAGACTACTTAGACATTGAATATTAGGGTGGGTCGAATGTAAATAAATTTTGAGTTCAAGAAAGGAAACATGGTTAAAAAGTTGTATTTTGGTATAGAAACATCGAATCAAACCATTTTACTTAGATTTATGGACATTTATTGCTCCCAACTTTTCTCCG
>MQRK01222621.1:14581-27278 GCA_001938485.1 Girardia tigrina | reverse complement strand
ATATATATATATATATATGTTTCTAGGACAAAATGGTAAAGACAAAATGGTATATATATATTTTATATATATAAAATTATATATATATAGATATATATAATTTTAAAAATAAAAAGTCGCTATTTTAGGAACAAATTTTTAATTTTATTGACAATAATTTTTGTAGGTATACTCGTCATCGTCAGGTCATCAAGATAACATGAATTTAAATTTGCTAATATATGCGAACAGTGATTTTGTAATCATCGAGTAATTAGATTATCTGAATGCACTCAATAAGGTTATCGAGAGACCCGTTTGAACATTAATCTTAGGATCTAAAGATTTAATATATAATGTCTCACAGGTAACCCTCTCCAAATAATTATTAAAACGAGTGCATAAAATTTTGAAGTTATTGATTTTTATATTTATATTGGAATCACTAACCTTTCTATGTTCTGTTATATTGCTTCCACGCACATTACGACCATGTTCTTGGAGTCTCCTATAGAGATGACTAGACATCTTTCCAAAGTCACATGCATTACATCCATTAGATGTTTATTGATATACGAGATCCGAACATAATCCAAGTGGGGTTGGAGGTTTATTACAAAACACATTTTGGTTTTATATGTTTGCAGTATGATTTTTAAATATAAAAATTTGTTCCTAAAAGGGCGACTTTTTACTTATATACTGGTATTTAATATAACACAGGAATGTTTAAATTCAACCCAGGACTTATATTTAGGTGCCCGTTGGTTCAAAAAGAAAAATAAAGAAATATACCGACTAGACTATGTATCATATTGGTTCAAAATTATCTAATATTCTCTCTCAATACATTAATGATATCATATATCAACTGTAATAGAAATTTGAATATTTTTATCCATTTTGTTAAACAGACAGCGGCGAAATATTAATTTTCATAATTAATCTGAGCCAAAAAGTATAGATATCTATGCTAAAAAACAATGTCAGTATTTTACCACGACAAAATCAAAAAAATTAAAGGTAAAATAATAATAACCGTGTATTTTTTCCAGATCCGTTTGTAATTGGTGTAGCGCCACATACGTTGGAGAGACATCTCGTCATCTCTGCAAATTGATAAAAGAGCATAGTAGATTGAATAATGGGAGCAATATTGTTGAATATAATTTAAAATGTAAACTAGTAAATCAAAAAATTAAAATTTTTATATCCATTCTTTATGCAGACAGAACTCTACTTTGCCAACAACGTTTTGTAAATTTAAAAATTTAAGATTTAAAAAATTTTAATTAAAAAAAACAATAAAAATCAACATAAACTACTTATAATTTATAAGTAGATGTCTTGCAATTAATATTGTTCGGGAACTCCGAATTTTCCGTTTTTCCCATTTTGGGATCTTAAAAAGTTTTTCCGATTGTGAGGAATATTTTAAATTTGGTATGTTGAAATTGGTTTGTTGAATTTTGTATGTTGAGTTTAGTATTTGGAAATGTGTTTCTCCCACCCAGATGGAAAATTGATATTTTAGATGTTCACGATAAATAATTATTCGAGTACAATTTATATAATTTATATTTTAAAGTACAACATAAGATATTTAAAAACATTAAAAATATTAAATATTTTCAAATCTACAAATTAAAATATAAATAAAATAAATAGTTTTAACTAAGTTTTGAATTAATTAAATATTCTTTCTTTACATAAAATAATTTTTAAATAAAATTAATATGTAAATAAAAATTAATACTAAAACTACAAAATCTGAATTTTAAAAATAAAATCAGAAAATAATGAAAAATTTGTTCGAATAATTGTTTATTGACAAACATTAATAAAAAATTATCAAATTAGAACGATGTCGAATGACGAGAGTTTCGCTGAGAGTTGTCCAAAAGACAATTCTGATTGTAATGAAAATAAAAGTTTGAAAAGCCATGTTGGTGTTCTTAATACCGATAAAATTTTTACATAATCATTTATTGTCATCAAGAATGAGTAAGTGTGCTAAGTTTGAAGAAAATCGACTGAGTAAAAGGCCTTCAAAAATAGGTTTCTAAATTCCATGGATACATATATATATATACCTATATATATATAGAAAGTGAGCTAATAAAAAGAATGGAAAAAAAATCAAAGATTTTCAAATTCTGTGACATCGATTTAAAAATTTTTGAGAGGGAGGAACATATGAGCCTTTATAGATAAGATCCATGGATCCGAAAATTATATTCAAGCTTCACACTCAACTTCTATGTTAAAAATTTTTCATGACATTATTAATTGAATGATCTTCATTTTCATGTATAAGATGCAAAACCTAATGTTAATTTAGTCTGAAGATGGCGGATAATCAGCCGAAATTATTAACAATAAATTTTTAAAAATGGCGTTTCGTTTTTTTAATGTGTTTCTGAATTTTCTCTAATAAATGTACTAACATAAAAATTCTTTTTTAACTAATGAGAAAAGTTACTAATGATACAATTTTAACAATGTTGAATTTATTCTTGTTCAATTCTCCTACACAACTCAATTGATTTTCTTATTTCTGTATGTCGATTTTGAAAATATTGCTCATATTAAAATTTCTAGATTAGCTTCATTGATCGTGTTATCGTTCATTTAAAATATTCATTGATTGCTAGAAACAACAGACTAGAAGAGTAATTTTACATTTCAATCAGATATTAAAATTGTCTTTCAAAGATTTCAATGTGTATGAAAGGGGTATTGAGTATCTTTTTAAATACCAAGAGTAATTAGCGAGCATTTTAATGTCCCTGTGGCCGTGATCGATGAATATCATCACACAAATATCACGATGAAAGCTCTAGCATCACCATTGACTGTAATCGGAGCTCGAGATAAGACATTTAAGCTTTAATGACATATGTGCTCCAAGGGATATGAAACTGTTAAGGATGTTCTCAATTAGAAGTAGATAATCTCGACTTCGATAGTTTCCGAAGAAATCCTTTGCAATTGACTTAAATGTGATCAACACTTTCTGCTCTTTTCTGTTAAGACTTAGAATTCATTAACATGCATTATATGAATTTGATTTTAAAAGTTTTAATGAAATCAAACAAACAGGAATTATAACATGACCCTTCAACTGGTTTTAATACACATTCCGTCAAAAGAATCAATTACAATGAATTATGAATTTCTAAAGCTTTTTATTAAGAACACCAATATGACTTAATATTTTTATTAACATAACAAGTTTGATTGTCCTCAGCACAACCTTTGTCAAAAATTTCGTATGATTGCATCCGGTTAATTAATTAATGACTTTAATCTTATTAATTGAGTAAATGTGGATTACATAAATTGTAAAAATATTTATTCCATTATTTTGGGATCGAAGATATGACATCCGTATGGATACATATCTTCACCTTCTCCATGCGTCCTCGTTGCGATCCTGGATACCCAACTAAATTCGAGAGGGGGTACTCTCAGCTAGGGCTAGCAATCCTTGAGTATGCACCTTAATCACTGATGCTACTAAACAAGTAACCAACACAGAGAAAACTGGGATTGCTCGCAAAATAATAGGATCTCAGGCTAAGTGGGACCGGACTAGTGTCTTCCTAGGTGGGACTCGCGGTTGGGTTTGAAGAGGGTTTGTACATGGAATGTTCTAGGATTCTACGATCACAAAGTCCTGAGTGTTACTGACGCTCTAGAAAAGCAAAATGTAGATGTACCCATCCTGACGGAAACGCACAAATTTGGCATCGTGACTGAGAATTATGAAAAGTGGACCCTTTACAACAGTGGACCACAAATGGGACAAATTAGGGAAAGATGAGTTGGTTTAATAACCAGACTACCTAAAGATGATATCGAGTTTGATGCATTTTCGGATCGAATTTTGAGAGCAAAAATAATTTCCTTCAGAATAATTGTCGTAGTAGTGTACTCTCCTACTGATTGTAGATACATTGACAGCGAGAAAACCACATTCTATGAATCTCTAAACAACGTGGTTGGAAAAGCATAGGCAGAAGCTAGGCAGTCCGGGTGCATGTTGGTGGTGGGAGGATACTTCAATTTTCGCATACACTTTGAAGGAGAAAACCAAGTACCCAGCGTCGGAAAGTATCCACACAGTGCACACATGTCGGATAATGGGGAAAGGTTAATATTACTAGCTTAAGAGAAAGGTATGAAGGTAGTAAACTCCTTTTTTCGCCATAATAAGTTGGAAAGCAGTTCCGATCACGATTGCGTAGTCTTATATCTAAAAACAAAAAGATATAAGACAGCTAGTACGAAATGGAAGCCGAAAATAGAATTGCCTTAAAGCATGCGGAGAGATCTTGTAACTCGTGACAGCGAAAATTTGTCTTCCAAGCTTCAGCAAACCATTGGGGAAACAGGACCAGGATAGGAAAACACAGAAAAAGTTATTACAACACTACTGGAAAAGTACTAGAAGGTCAAAAGGACACCTAAATTGAATCTGGTTACATAATCACAAAACTAAACTAAGTCATCTCATAAACGAAAGGAGTCACCACAGAAAGAAATATATGTTGCACCCTGATCGACGAGCATGTTGACGAATTTCAAGTCAATAGACTAGCTTATGCGGATGATCTATGTATCATCGACTCTGATATAGATCGTACCTGTAAAAGCCTGGATATACTTAGAAGCACATTTTCAAAATTCGGGTTAACTATTACTGCATCTAAAACGAAAGTCATGTGCCTAACTGATGACTCGGCGACTGGAAAATTGCAACTGATGTGCGGTGACAAAGTCATAGAATGGGTGAGCGAGTTCTGTTATCTCGGCAGTATATTGAACACATGTGGTAGCTGAAGTCGGAATATCGGTCCGCAGTTGCGTTCTGGAATGAGTAAGTTACGAGAATTGAAGCTTGCGATTGAAAGTAACCGAGTTCTTATAGCACTAAAAAGAAAACTAATCGAGTCAAGCATTTGTCCGGCAGTGTATTATGGGATTGAGTGCTGGGCAATACCTGAAAAATAGGTAGCCCGGCTAAAAGCTTTTCATAATACCTACACACGCTTTGCCCTTTGTAAAACCATACTTGACAGAATACGTAATACGGATATGTCAACTGGTTTACCCGAGGCGCGTGTGGTATTGGTGAAGCGCCGTATTGTATTCTTTGAATGCAATAGAAGAAAAGGTGTACGGGAGGTTAAAAGAGTATTAAACTCTGAAATGGCCTCAGGAAATAGATATGTCAGCGGTCGTAAAAAGTAGTTGATGAAAGAGCGTATCGCCCGTGATATGCTCTGATTATTTGGTGGTTAAAAAGATCTGTTTGAATACTAGGAATGCTTGAATGAGAGAAAAATTCTTGACACTGACGAGAAATTCAAACACCTGATCAAAGAAACTATGCCTGAAAAACTGACAGAAGAAAAAGAACATGGAAAAGGGTACCCGAAAAATGCTCCAACCGCGTATCAAAAGAGTGAAATGCACATATCCTTCATGTTTCAAAGCTTTTGCGGAACAGAAGGAACTAAGAAGACACATCAAAAAAGTACATACGGTCACGACGCCGCAGCGACAGAATGGTGACAAACCTTTACAGTGTCCCATGGAAAATTGTCACAAGATGTATAAAACGGATGGATGGTTAATGCGAAATTTATTGATCGATCACCGAACCCAAGGCAGTACCAGTAGTACTAGTGCTTCACAAAATAACGTAGATGAAGGATGTACAAAATCTTCAAACCCGATCGCGATGCATGATGTGTCAGGGCCCCTAGACAGTACCGCGGAGACGGACTGAGGAGTGATTCCAAGGATGGTTCTCGACTTTCGGTTAAGTAATGCAAATGATGGGGGAATATTTCGGTGTCCCTTTACTCATTGTACGAAACATGTTTACACAGCCAAAGCTCTACAGAATCACGGTACGAGGGATAATGACTGGTACTTTCTGACTGGGAAACCGAAACGTACCCGTGCACTGAAAGCTCGCATTCATGTATCTAAAGCTGTGCGAGAAAGTTAGTAGGCTCTGTTTTGTCTATTTCTGGTTTCTACCCGATACAGAGTCTATAACTCACTACCTTGTACGCCAATGCCAGTACTGTAGTCTCTACAGTACACAGTTATCCATTCAGTTAGGTGAGGCTTTTATTCCAAATTTTATTGGTTAAAAATTAAAATGAATATTAATTATTTAAAAAATAATAAAATAATTTATTTATTTCAAAATTGTAAATAAAATTAATAATTTTTAAAAACCAAAACACGCAATTCGTAAAATAAATTTTTATTTTTAGCAACAATTAATTAATCAACACTTCTCAAAAAAAAAGTATTTTAAAGCTGCTTATATAGGCAAGCAGTGATTATGTAATCAATTGGTTGTTATGCCATCTGAACACACTGCATGGGTCTCTCGACAACCTTATTGAACATGTTACAATGACATAACAATCCCTTAATTTTATAATCACTACTTGTATATATAAGTCGATTTAAAATTCCTTTTTTCTTGAGGCCTGACTATGATGGTTATACTGTTAAATTAATTGTTCTAAAAAATAAAAATTTGTTTTATAAATAGCGAGTTTTAGTTTATAGACATAATTTGTCATTAATTTTCAATTTTCTGAATAAATATTTTACAAATTATTTTAATCATATTTTTCGTCTTTCACAAATATTTTCAGTAAATATTTACTATAAAAAACATTTCTATTTTCATTTGTATATATTTTTCTTTTCCAATTATATAAGTTAAAAATAATAACAATTTGAGAGACATTCCAAACCGCGAAAGCAAAAAAAATAACGTATTAAAAATTATCTTCTAAAAATGTTTCTTCTTTCCTCTCCTTATTTAACCAAAATTACCGATTTTATTTCCGTTTGATTTTTTATCGGTTTCTTTTTCTATCGAATTTCTGTCGTGTTAAAATCGAATGTTTTTCTTTCCTCAATGAGAATTTCTTTTTGTTTATTTTTGTAAGATTCTTTGAAATGGAAAAATAATTTTCGATACCCGTATGTCAATATCGGCGTTTGAAGATTCTTTGGGGATTAGACAATGGGAATCAAAAACTATCTGTCGTGTATCGAAAATCAAATCTAATCAATATTTACTTTTAGACGAATTCAGTCTAAAATATCAATCAATAAGTCGGGAGGATTCCGGTTGACGGAGGATATATCATAAAGAAAACATCCTTGAACAATCTTCCTTGAGGAAACAAACAAAAACTGTTGTTGATGGCATTTCGATATAGTTTATGAACTGTTCTTCTCTTTTTCTTGATATTCTTTTAGGCTGTAACAGGAATTTGGATTTTTTGTACAATTTATTTTTTCACATTTATTTTGTATAAAAATTGTTTCGTCGTTTTTTTTGTGTAAAAGAAAACTAAAATTAAATAAATGATTTTTTGACATCGATTTTTTAATTTTTATGATTTGAAAATTTTTCAGAATTATTTTTGGGTTTTGGTAATTTTGATGATCAATTTGCGAATTTAAAAAATTTTTGATTTTCAATTTTTTTTCAATTTACTTTTTTTAATGTTAGCAATTCATTTAAAAATTAAATTTTAAAAAATTAAAAAAAATATACAAATTATAATTATTGTAATTAAAAATAATAAAAAAGTAAATATTTTCCAAACAATTATTTTTAATACAAAAAAATTTTCAAGAAGTGATTCTCTCTTTTCAGCTTTCATGTTATATCTAATCATCTTCCTAAAATACCCATGACAATCAGATGGATTAATTATCCTTCTTCAATCATCCTTTTCAATTCTTTTTCATTTCTTGCGCAATTGTGCGCAACATGGTTTTTCCATTTGCAGAAACAATTATATATTGGGTTTTAAAAGGTGAGTATGTGGCGAGGTTCTTTTATTACATTTTGCAATCCTGAATAATTTTTTATTTTGGTATTATCTATAATAAAGACTGCATTTTTGTTAACAAAGTTTTTTCCGTTCAATAAGTACGGCTTTAAAATCATCACCTCTTAATAACTTTTCATGAATTCTGTGAAAAGTCATTAACTTTTTATTCATGGCAGCAAGAACAGAAATGTTTCTAGTTCTTATTGCAGGAACATCTACATATGTAGAAGTAACTACAAGTATTGACACTGCAAAACCAACTTCATCTAAGAAAATTAGTTTGTCAGGACTATGAGTTACCTCATAATCCCTGATTTTTTGAGCATACTCATACTTCGTTTCAATAGTATTACCATTGTAACTATTACCCTTGCAGTAACTATTATGATCTCTTTTAGGGTGAAATGAAATTTCATGAGACAATGGTCAATGGTGCTTTGCGATGCACTAAATCCAAAAACATACTTGATCTTACCAAAAAGGTAAATTTCATCCCCCCATGCTCTTACTTGTTGCTTTTGATCGTCATCAAGTTTAGATCTTCTATTCCCACCGTTTTGATTTGAAGCTCCCGTTTTCTCAAAAATCTTAACAATATTTTGAACTACCCTGTTATCCATCTCCAAGACATCAGAAAGGCTTTGGTTGATTAACCTTGACGAATTTTACTAGCAATTAATGTTCATGCTCATTCTCTTTTTGAGAAACGTTATATATATTAAAATTTTAAAACAATTTTTTTAATTTTTATAAATGTTTTTTCATAATTTTTTTTAAAAGTTTTAAATTGTAACTTATATTGGAAAATTGGTTGCAAAATCGGGAAATAGATCAAAAAACCTTTTACTTAAACGTTTCATTACATGTTGAGCTATATATCTCCAATTATCATTTTGGCTATGCTTCTGAACTCGTTTGCAAAGGTCCTTGATTTCTCTCCAATTTGTGGGACATCATACACATTACATGAATAATGATGAACTAAATCCTAACACAAGCCTAATAAAGTAACAGATTTATCGCTATATATTTTCTAATTTTTTAAGTCATGTAAGAATATAGTGCGTGAAAGGCTGTTAATGAGATCATTACATTATCAGACATTTCAAAACAGCGCACAAAATTGAAAATGAACAATTAGTCCAAATTTTTCCGGGCAGAACCAATCAGTCCAGACAATCAAAAGAAGGGACTCAACCACTGAACGTGATACCAGAAGACAACGTAACTCAAGTACCAATCGTCGATCCGAATGCTGCTTCGATATGAGAGTTAGAAGCGAGTCCTTTAGAAACCCATCTGGACTACCGCCTTACAGATCTAACTGTGAGAGGAACCTTCAGATGCCCGTTTCGCGGATGTGTAAAGTCCACGTACACAGCCAAAGGAATGCAGAATCATGGGACTACTATCCATGACTGGTCGTTTCTGACTGGATTGCCAAAGCGTGCGCGGAAGCGAAAGGCTGACGTCCCTGTAGGAGGCCTATCGGGGATCTTATAGACTTATTTGGTTTGGGTGGACCATCTAAAGAGCCTATAGCCTCAATACCATTCTTGAAATAGATGGGAGGCCCAATGATATCATATTATCTTAATTCAACGCTAGGACTCCGGGTTTGATACTACTATCTGTTGAAAAGTGACTTCATATGATCAAATCTGTCTGTGCTTTTTTGAAGGAAACGTAAACTAAGATTATCATCAGATGCAAAAAAAGATCTCACTTCTACTATTTGTTAGATTTATTCTAAGCTCGTATGTCATGTTATGCCTTAACAGTAATTGCCAGAGACATAAATAACTTAATAATAATAATTTGTCAATCACTGATTCTACCATATGATAAAGAATTGAATTATTTATAAAAAATTCAAATTTAATTAAGACATATACGGAATGGAAAGCAGAATTATATTTGCTACACCACTGCCAGAAATCTTTTTGAAACTAATAATTGGAAGCCTCATTCCCAACGGGATTGTTGATTTATATTTTATAATCATTTATATTTTGTCTCAGAATATTTTAGTATAATCAAATAACTTTGATGAACTGCGCTTCTCTAAACATTCAAAATTCATATTTATTCTCCTTAAAGTATTCTTAATCCATTTGTTAGCAAGTCTGCGTCATTAACCCAACCTGAATGTCATCAAATCCGACAGATTTTTATATCCTTTAAAAATTTGTAATTAACTTTTACCAACAAAAGTTCTTTAACAAAATTAACAAGAAATCAATGTAATATTTTCTTTATATTTGACAGTGTAAACTTCGTTTATTTGTATTTTTTTATTTATTTCGTTAGTTCTAATTTCTTTCTATAACAAAAAAGAACTTATAACATTTTTTCACTCCCTGATTTCGAATATTAAATTTACAAAAATTTCTATTTAAATAAACTTTCTGAGTTTAATTTCTTTAAATTTTTCCTTTCTGTGGACCACTCAAGGTTTGGTTTTAATGAAACTAAGGAACTTTATCATTCTTTTTTGTCTCTTTCGCATTTTTTTAGCAAAAATATTTTACTGATTGCAGAGAAATATATGAATTTAGTTAATAATAATCAAACATTATTTTAGAAATTAGTTTGTATACAAACGTATAAGGTTGTTGCAAAAGGAATGCAGACAGAGGTGGAACGCCACAGGTGCCGGGGGGGGGGGCTGGCCTCTCCACAAATATTTTGTGAACTTGAAAAAAATTAACCTAACCTTTTCCAATCCAAGCCATAAGAAAAAATAAATGATGCATTCAATCTGCAATTCTATATACAATGTTGTATATTAGTAATAAGGTATTAATTTCTTAATTATTGTCAAGTGATGGCGGTACCCCATGTTGTAAATACAATAACACGAAGAGAAATAAAATGTATAGTTATGTAAGCGAAACACTATACAACTCTACGGGAATGTTCTATTAGAGGACTTATCTTAGAGCAAGGAAGCCGGTAAATAGTTTGCTAATGGGATAGAGCTTTGGATTCAGGTCGAGGATTCGACAAGCATGCAAATAGCGATCAACATTTTGTTAGCATACAGCGCTGGATCGATTTCAAGAACATTACACCGGTTGATGCCCAATTAACTAACGAGATGAATCAATTGTTAAAACTGGTAAAAAAAGAACGCCAGGAACGACACGGCATTCTACATGAGGAATATTTTAAATTGTTTGAATGTGTAAATGTATGGATGCTGTATGTTGATTTAACTATGTTGAATTTAGAATGGTGATTCTCCCACCCAGATGGAAATTGGTATTTTTTTTATTAAGTTTAAAGTGATTGACTATTCGAACATAATTAAAATAATCATTTTATAAGTTCATATCTTTAATTTCAGAATTAAAATTAAGTTTAATAATTTTTAGTAAAATTTAAATTAAATGCATTTTTTAATAATTTGATGTCATGATTAAAAACAGAAATAAGAAAACCAATTAGAACGATGGCAAACGATGAAAGATCTTCTGAGAGTCTTAATGACTCTAAATGTAATTGCAATAAAGATTTAAAGGAGACTTGTTTAAATGTTCTTAATATGTTTAAAATAACTAATACACTTTCAATATTGAAGCTTCCTTTTCGGGGTCACGATGAAAAAGAAAATTCAAGAGACAGTGGAGTTATTCTTGAAATTACTCATTTAGTAGGGAGATGGAATTAAAGCCTGGAAAGCAGGGCTGCGGAGTCGGAGTTTAAGAATTTTTGAGGAAGTCGGAGTCGGAGTTGGAATCGTGAAACTCGAAACTGACCAAAATAATAACAAATTTTAAAAAATTGACCTAAAAAAGACTCAGAGTTGGAGATTTTAAAAATATAGGAGTTGGAGTCGGAATCGGAGTCGGGCAATTTTAGTCCGACTCCGCAGCCCTACTGGAAAGTCATTTGAAACACTCAGCTTCAAATCCTCTTGGTTACCCAAGCTATACATCCCACAAATCGAAAAATGAGATAATTGAAACTCTTGGTCAGTTGCTAAAGGCTGATAAAGGCTCTGAGTGAAGCTTGAGAAACATTAATCTGCCTTTTGTGTATCCCAAATAGCATGTAATACAACGAACAAAATGAAAACACAAAAAAAACATTTAAAATTCAAAGTCATTTGAATCTTTAGTGAAATATTTGTGGAGTGGAGAATTGCCAATTTGACCGAACAGTTAATTTTGCCAGTTTCAAGGAAAGTGTATAATTATTATTAAATAATTAAATTAATAATTAATAACTAAATAAATAAATTTTATTAAAATAAAATTAAATAAATTAATTAATTAAAAAAGAAAATAATAAATATTCAACGTCGATTTATTAAAAAATTAGAATTATTTTTAACAAATTCAAGATAAAATTGAAAGCATTCCTCATCATCTCGATTTCGTCGGTCAAAACGGAAAAAATATATATTTTAAATAATTGTCAATTAATCAGCGATTTGAAATTCCGAAAATTCGAGTAAATTGAACTATCGGAAAATTGTGAGCCTCCTTTTTTTATTGCATTTAATTCTCAATCTGCTAATGTAAAAAAAAGGTATGGTGTGTTTGTAATGTAATGTCTGCATGTATGTGTGTAATGTGATATGTATGACTGTGTTTGTGTGTGATATGTTTTTGATTGGATAAGTATGTGTGTTATATATTTTTTTCTGTAATTGTGAATTTCAATCACAATTAACAATGTTCAATTACAAAAAAGAGTGAAAGATGTTCGGTTTTTCAACTTCCAACGGATTAATAAAAATTAATGTCTGATTCTTTTGACTTTACTAATATTTACAATGTTAAATTTAAAAGAGCAAAATTTATTTTACCTCTTCATTATTT
>MQRK01222621.1:0-14138 GCA_001938485.1 Girardia tigrina | reverse complement strand
AAGACCTTTGTAAATTTGAATTGCGTAAACGAGATGGAATTCCGCTCATTAAAGTGTTCTTAAAAATGAAAGGCGATTATTACCGTCTCCTTTCAAAAATAATGTGGAGACACGGAATCCCAACCAATTTGTTTAAATCCAATATTTGCATTGAATTTGGAAAATTTTAGCAGAATATTAAACTCTTTTGGTCATTTCAAGTTCAGACGCCGCTTTAGTTCTGAACCCATTGAAATTAACGATGGTCGACGATTTAAGAATAAGTCAATCAAGATCCATTTATTGAACAATTTTGATGTAGATAGTCACCAATTCTTGACACCTATTGACCGCTAAGATTAGGATGTCTCTCTCTCTCCAACTTGTATCACAAATTCTTAAGTTCGACAAACATTATCTGAGAAAAATATTCGCGAAAAAGGCTACAATGGTTGTACCGCCATGAGAGGCAAATATACTGGTGTACAAGTAAGATTTCGCAGCATTTCTCCCTCAACATACTGTGTTTATTGTTTTTCACATCATTTAAATCTGGTTTTCGTCGACGTTGGCTGTGAAAATGTTATGACGGGAAATTTCTTTGCAGTGGAGTAAAACTTTATGGTCTTATAGAATGTTCCTCAAAGCGTCATGGTCTCTTTGAGAACATAAAAAGTTCTCAGGACACAGTCACTTTGACATCCTGTTATCATACTCTTCGGTCTTTGAGTACAACGCGATGGAGCGGCCGTGCAGACAACTCTGGTGTGTTATTAAAAGCACTACGTAAAAGTTGCTACATTCACAAACGTAACTCTGCATGCCTCATTTGATACAGCCGGTGGTGCATCATCCATATTAAAGGTTATTGATTTTGAATTCTGCCTCTGTCTCACAATTATGAGTGAATTCTTAGAGCTCTGTAATATCCTTTCTAAGGATATACAAAGAAAAGACCCCAATATATCTACAGCGTCATCCTAAGTGAACTCACTGATTAATGCAATCAAAGAGTAACGTTCTGAAAAGGCTTTAGATCTGATGTGGACAAAAGTCGAACAAACTGCTGATGCCATCAACGTTCAATATGAAGAGCCATGGCAACCAAAAATATCCAAGCGCATTGATGATCAATGTAAATCACAGGTAATAGAATAAATATCAATATTATATAATATATTCTATGTATCTATGTATTACTCACATCAGGTGTTACTCACTCGTCGAGAGACAAACAGATGTTACTATTTCAATGGAACTATTGACCTGTTGTTGTCACCACTAGCAAGCCGTCTCGATCTAAATATTCTTCCCTCGTTGTCATGCCTTGAATACTTGGGTTAGCTTAACATATCTCATCTAGACTAACTAGAAACTATTTTGTCCTATTACTGAGAGGACGTAAATGCTTCCTATGCTCGGAATGAGTATCGGTTGTTCTCACGTGAGATATTTGAGAAGGGTGACATGCATTATATATTCGTCCAAATGGTTAATCGTGGCGTTACTACAATGCATTCAAATCTAGCTACACATTATCGTCTGGTGCTTACATTGCCGGTCAACTCAGCGTCCTATGCACGGTTTTTCTCTGCACTTAAATTAGTGAAGAATCACTTTCATAAAGTTATGAGTCATAATTCTTAATTTGGTGTTTCATTGACGTTTCTTATTACCATTGTTTCTTATTACCAAATAAAGATATTTGATATACATGTGTTATATTTTTTAAAGCTCTTGAACTGCTATATCGCAATATATATTAAAACTTCTAATTAGTCGTTAATATAATTTTTAGAAAAATCATGGAAAAATTTGAAATTCGTGTTCTTTTAGGCTATTACTGGAAACATGGCTTAAACAAAACTGCAGCAACAAAGAAGATATGCGAAGTTGAAGGCGATAATGTGGTCTAAAATCGTACTGCACAAATTGGTTCAAAAGGTTCAACAAAGGCGACACTGAACTCGGAGACAGTGCACGTTCAGGCCGACCCATCACCGTAGATTCCGGAGCAATTCGTTAAGCCGTCGAGACAAATCCGTCAATAAGTACTCGCAGATTGTCGGCAAAACTCGATATTCCTCAGACATCCTTTGTACGAAATCTTCACGCTCTTGGTAAGGTCAATAGACGATGTCGAGAAGTGCCTCATGATTTGACACAAATTCAAGCCGAAAAGCGTTTCGAAACTTGTCATAATTTGCTTGAAAATCAGCGCGATGACCGTTTCATCCGTCGAATTGTAACATGGGATGAAAAGTTGGTTTACTTCAGTAATCTAGACCAACAAAATCAATGGTTGGACCCCGGAAAAATGAAGAAAACCGGTAGCGAAACGATATCGTTTCTCAAGAAAGGCACTCTTGTGTATTTGGTAGAATTTCGAATGCGTGATTCACTTTGAGCTGGTTCCAAATAGTCGTAACATCGACGCTCACCTTTACTGCGCCCAACATGATCGAATGTATGCGGCAATTAGCGAGAAGTACCCCGCTTTGATCAATCGAAAGCGAGTTTTTCTATAAAAGGACAATACAAAACCGCACACCACCAAACAAACAAAGGAAAAAATCAAAAATCTGGACGCCTTTGAACTTCTTCCAAACCCAGCGTATAGTCCGGATCTATGGCACACTTTCTTCGTGATCGCAGCTTCAATAATCTGGCCGAGGTCGAAAACGGGTGTCACTAATTCTTCGCTTCTAAGAACAAGGATTGGTACCGCAGCGGGATCGCACAACTTGCCCATAGATGGGTTCAAGCTATAGATTCAAATGGCCTTTACTTTGATACTTAAATGTTTTTTATTTGTTGTAAAATTATGTTTAAATTTTTAATAAAAAATATGAAAAGACTTTTGGTTCACCCTAATAGTTATTGTAGTGGAATAAAAGCGTGACAAAAAGACTGATTTATCACATGCGGAAATACATTTCTGGAATAACTTTGCAAATAGACGTTGAAATTTAATTTTATCATTTAGTTAAGGAGAAATGTTTTTATTATTTGAAATAAATATTTGTCGTTTGTTTAAAGCATATGTGTTATGATATTTATCGATGGCCAATATTGACAAAAACACGAAACAATTGTAGCATAAATTCGGTTACTATCTATATTCAATAAATTTCGTTCAATATAGGTCTTCGCCCCCCCCCACAAATCCTTTGTCCGCGTACCGCCACTGAATACTGTATTTTTTACACTGAATATTGAATATTTTTTGTATTTACCGCAATGTTATATGACTAAAACATGTATGATGTTATGTAATGTACGATTTTCTATGTCATTTGAAAGCTTAATTTATACTTTTTCAGATATATTTGTCTAACACTTATTATAATGTTTCTTTTGTTAATAATTTCGATTTTAATTGCAGATGTCAAAACGTTATTTTTGCAACATTTACTTCTACGAAATCAACTTAGGCGTAATACAACACAAACCGCTCGAAACATCAACAAAATTTGGGAGCAAGGGAAGTGTCAACGAATGTACGGTGCAGTGCTGGTATCAAAAGTTTCGTAGCACGTCAAAATGTCGCGGTCATAATGTCGCAAACAAAAATATCACTTAGTCAAAATGTCGCGGGTACAAAATTTCACGAACAAAAATATCGCGAATCAAAATGTCGTGTGTTCAAACATATCGCAAACAAATAAATAGTTATTTTTAATATCATTTGTATACAATTCACGAAATTAAGTTTAATAATGCACTTCCATCCAAAGTACCATCTTTTACTTACCAGCAAAAGTGAAGAAAATGATACAGGCATTAACTATCCTGATAACTTTGAGACAAAATTTATGACCAAGATCTATTTTGTGTAATTATGAAATGAGTGCTATTTATGACTGAGGATGTAGTTAATTTTGTTCGCTTATCAAAATTTAAATGGTTTCAAAATTATTTTGGACTGTAATCAAATTGAAATTTTTAAAAATTAAGTAGAATGATAATTAAGTATTTTAAATTTGAATTTGAAAATATTTTTTATAAATTCATTTAATTTAAAATATTATTTTAGTAGAAAAATGAGTGGATTAAAACAGATAACAAATAAAACATTATTTTTAAAAATAATAATTTTATTTGAATTTTATTAAAAATTTTATTAATATTTGTAAAATTTATTTTTCAAATTTTAAAATCTATTAAGGATATGATTAAAAAATTAAATATTTAAAATATAAAAAATTTCAAAAATACTGAAAATAAGTTATAAAATGTTTTTATAAAAAATCCAATGTTTTCATTACATGTACGGATGTTGGCAGCCTTTACCTTTGTACCTGAATACCAAGTCATTATGGTATTCGAAACATTATGTGGATTTGAATATTACTCTGAAAATGAAGTTTTATTAAATCTGATAATATTCTTTTGAAGATACTTGGATTGGTCGATCGCAAATAAGAAATTTGTGTAAAAGTTTAATATTTCTACATAGTTTATGGAATTGATTAAATTCAGTAATGCAGGGATTTCCAAAAACTAACAATTCGGTTGAAGGTTTGCATCGAACATTTAACTAGTTTTTGATTTCAAATCATCCAAATATTTTGGTGTTTCATTAACGTAATGAAGCATGAACAAAGCCTTACTAGATTAAAGATTAGCCAGTATATTGTTGGACAAGAGCAACCTTTAGGAAGGAAAAATTTAGGGAAAATGCACAAAGATTATACAGGATAGTAGCTAGTTACAATAATGCATTACTTTTAAATTATTTGAAGGGTGTGGCAAGTAATTTTCATTTGAACGTTTAATAATAAAATGTTAAAGCATTAAACGTTTTTTGAAAAATAAAAATGGGTTTTAAAATATGTTTTTGTTTTCAATATTGAATGCAAATTTTTATAATTCATATATTGCTTTTAATTTATTTCAAGTAACAATACTAATTTTAATTAAGTTTTTTAAACATTTTATATCCGCGATATTTTTGTTTGCGTCATTATGACCGCGACATTTTGACAGAGACATTTTGAAATTGAACCCAAAAGTTTCGCTCTGGTAATATTAGCCTGGATGATGAGCATTATGGCAGCCGCCCATCGATGATTGACAACGACGAATCGAAGGATCTAGTGTAAGCCGATCCACGCACAACTGTTTGAGCAATCTTATAAGAGCTTGACTTGATCCATCAACCGTTGCTTGACACTTAAAGCAAATTCAAAACTCGAAAAAGCTCGATAAATGGGTGCCTCACGAATTGAACGAAAGTCAAAAAACTTCGTTTTGAGATGTCTGCCGCGCTTCTTCTGCGCAACAAGAAAAACCCGTTTCTTGATTGGATTGTGACGTGTGATGAGAAGTGGATTCTCTACGACAATCTGCAACGTTCGGCATAATGGTTGGACCGCGATATGGCTTCTCACTACTTTCCGAAACCAAAACTCCACCAAAAGTAGGTTATGGTGACTGTTTGGAGGTCTGTAGCTGGTCTATTCCATCTCAGCTTTCTGAATACGTGTGAAACAATCATCGCAGAGAAGTACTACTAGGACTTCCCCCTTGAATCTAAGCACCAGAATTTCGAAATTAGCAGCATTTATTCGAATACAATACTATTATGCAAGATAAAGTCTTAAATTCTTTCAGGAAATACTTGAAAGAAAATTTTAACCTCAATAATGAGTCTCGAAGTCACAAAGGTAGACAATGATGAACTAAAGTTAACGATGCATTCGGACCCATCACAAAGTGCTCATGATTTATCGCTAGCGTTTTCTGTTACAAAACAAACAATATTGAATCACTTGACTCAAATTGGTAAAACAAGTTGGATAAGTTCATTCCCCATGAGTTGATCAAAAAGCAGAAATAAAAGCGTTTGGGTACTTGCCTGATGATAATATCGTTGTAAATGTGATCGAATTTTGAATCAAATTGTGATGAAATGTGGATCCAATATCAAAATCGCAAACGTTCGGCCACATTCATCAAAATAAGCTTATAGTGAATGTTTGGTCTTCTGCAGCAGGTGTAAAACATAATGACTTACTGAAAGCTGGTTTGTCAATCACAGCTTCTGTTTACTGCAACCAATTGGAAGATATGATGAAAACTCAAAGAAAAACAACCACGTTTGGTAAACATGCCGATTTCAATCTTGCTCTGCGATAATACAAAATCACATACTACACTAGAGAATGTGATAAAACCATAAGATTTTTAATTAGAACTTCTGCTTTATTATACATACTCTCCAGACCTAACCACAACTGACTACCATTTCTTATTCAATTTGAAAAACATTTTGATAGCAGAAAATTCAATTTTGAAGATTCTCTAAAAATGAACTTCCAGGAATTTAAAGATTTTCACCCACGAAATATTTACTCAAAAATAACCTCAACAAGCTGCCGCACCCTAGGATAAAATTTTGTCGATAAAACTGGTGCCTACTTTGATGAATGACTTAAATATTTTTATTGGTAAATTATCAATAACCTATGCCTTTATTCTACAAATTTCATACTAGACGACCTAATAAATCAGATCTTTAAAATATAACATATTATAAAATAATAGTATCAAAATTGAAGTCTCTTTCAGAGATTTCATTTCATAATTAATAATTTTATTATTATTATTTTATATCTGAACACATATCGATTATTTTTATTCATTTTGATAATTTCACGTATTTCACACTCATTCCTATTAAGTATGATTAACATTCTTTGCATTTTACTACAACAAGCCTGGGGCCACGAAAGGAGTTCAAGGTACAATATAAATTACCTCCAGAATTGACAAATTATTGAAATAAGAAACATGTTTTGTGTACACTTGTACATGATCTCAAAAAAAAGCCGCTATATTCAAGTTTGGACTCGTTTGTATTTTTTTAAAACAGTTTCAATATCAGTTTGATCTTGTTACTTTAACGTTCGATATCCTCGGTTATCTTTTGTCAGGAACATTAACGTGAATAATTTATAGTCACATTTTACGTATAAATTGGACGCTAAACTTTTCTTGAAAATGAATCCATATTTTAACTAATTGAAGCTTGTTTCAAAAATTTGTATTCATCTTTTATTTTAGGAGCCTATAAATTTAGATTCTGTGGATTAGTTTCGGTTTTCCAGAATTACTTTGTGTCTTGTAAAACGAAATAAATAACAAATTAAATTCATAATGAGTTTTAAACAGAAATTAACAAGAAATATTATGGTTCAAAATTTTTTCGAAATATGTAACATTGTACTAATATCGTGGAGGATGTTTCCATAAAAAATTCATGCAAAAGCATTGAGGAAATAATCTTTTCGTGACATTTATAGACGATGAAATACTCTTCTTGTTTACTTTCTTGAATCCTTTCTTAACCCGTGTTTGTGTACATTTTTTTTGAAAGTTTCTAAAGTTCAAAGTTTCCTATAAAATAAATCAAAAACGATTTGTTGATTGCAAGTTTATAAATTTCATTGACCCGGTTGTAAAATCTCGTACATTGGAGAGACAAATCGTCATCTCATAACCTGGATTAGTGAGCATTCACAATCAATTCAATCGAGTAAACTTTTTGACTAACGGTTGACTTGTAAAAATAAAATCTTTTCTGTTGTACAGAAAGGCTTTGAGTCACACTATGAGCGGCAGTTCTGTGAATCATTATTAATACGACACTATAACCTATTTATAAATATAAAAATTGGACATAGTAAGGCTCTTTCAATTCTTAAACTCTTTGATTAAATTTGTGACTAGTAAATGAAAAAGATTAGAAGGGGAAATTACTGTTACATAAGTTAATAAATTTAATATTTTTATCATTTTGTTTATTCGGGTACATATTATTATGTAAATGTTTCCTAAGAACATCAAGTCCGTCGAATGCACTTGCAAAGGTTGAAGAAAGATTTAATATTCTATGAATTAAACCTTCGGTCATATTTCGTTTAACAGTAACTTTTTGATTTAGTATAAAGACATAAGTTTGTTACCTTTCTGCACCAATCTGTATCGTATTTTCTATTCATTCTTTTAGCAAGAACATCCAAAAATGGAAGAATATTATTGACTGAAAGAATATAATGAATCAGGAGATTGTATATATTGTTTGAAATTAAATGTATTCAGTTTCATTGATTCATTAATGTTCCGATCGATCCCTGATTTGCCTCGAAGATCGGACGGTAGTAGCAGTGACGCACTAGGACTGCTTAAAAAATAGGTCGGACTCCTTGTGCTGGGCCCCTTGAAGATTGTAATTGTTATTCGAGAAGATCAATGTCATCATTTTAAACTTATAAAGTGTTTAAAATTTCATTTAAATTTCTAATTAATTTTTCCTTTTTTTTACTTTACATTACTTAATTATTTTTATATTTATTATTCATCTTACATATTGGATTATATAAAAGGCAAGCGAATCAGCAATTTATAAAATGAAATGATTAAAGAAATCAAATTATAATAATGATAATAATTTTGAATAATAATAATTATTTAAATTCCAAACAATTAATATTATACGTTTACTAAACATTAAGAATCGACAAAATATGTTGTCCAAAGTCATATTTTAAACTCGAATCTTATTCCATTTACCAAATTTCCTCATTAGAGTAAGTTGTAAAACGTATTCATTTACTTCAAAATTTAAAACTTGTTATTTTATATAATTCTTTGATATAAAGGATTTTGTTATAAGAGATTATTTAGGCATAAAATGAGGGAAAATAGAAACACGTTTATTGTTGTAATAGTTCAAGTTCTCATCATTGTTAATATGAACTAAAAAATGTAACAATATTATTTAGAAAAGCACCGGGGAAAATTGAATGGAGAAACTGTTGCACTTGCAAAATACAACCATGTTAAAACTGTGTCAAAAGTCATCCGTCTTCGATAATTGTACCCAAATATTGGTACAGTTTTTGTCAAATTATTCTTCATATCCTCTGTAATCCTCTGTTTCATAAAACTCAAATATTTTTTTTTATTTTTAAATGATTTTTGTATCCTGTAGCCGAATATTTTATCAGAATCTGTTTTCATTGTTATATAAATCTCTTAAAAAAATTTTTTTATTATTTTATAATAGTTTGTTAACAGGTAGTGTAATTGTTAGGATAATTAAATTAATATCAATACATATTTATATTTAAATTCATATCTCTATTTACAAATATATAAATGATCAATTATATGATTATACAGACTCCTGAAATTGTTTGAATCAATCAACGTAATTATAAATTACTCGCATAATTTAATTTTGATTGGAAATAAACATTTCTTTGAGTTCCGATTTTTAATGGATTATTCTTACAGTAATAATTGGTATTGTTTAATGTGGAAAATTGACATTTATCTTCCTTTTCTATTTTATTAATAAAACCGAAGTCATTTATTTAAGAAATAAACGATGTACATATTTTAAAATAAGCACTTATTCCTACTTTTATTTAAAAGATTTAAAAAATACGCATTTATTGTGAAAATATACTTAATGTAACATTACAATTAATACATACACTGAAAGGGTCACAAAAACATTCTAAAATCATACCGAAATTACACGAAATAAATCAACAAAAAACTTTTAATTTTAGAAACTGACCGATTTGTTCGATAGATGTGCTAACGAGAATATCATTCAATGATTTATTCATTGAATCGTCCATTTGTTTCGTATGCAATAATGTTTGATTATCGTTCGCCGAGTCATCGATATAGGCATTTGCAGTGGCGTCGCTAGGGTTGGTATCACCCTGTGCAGTAAAGACACGGTGTCACCCCTCCAGATTTATTCTGAGTGTAGAGGCATTGGAGCCCAATCCGCCCATCATGCATTGTAATTGCATTTTGTAGGGTATCTACAGCAGCTATGTAGCAGCACCGTTTGAATGATTTCATAACAAGTCAACAAACGTGTATGTGACTTTATCATATCATAAAGTTACTGGTAAAGTCAAATCAACATAAAACGACGTAATAATATAAAATAATAATATAAAATAAATAATATCAACCTCGCCGGATACTGAGACCAACAGTCGGGCAATACCCGTTACTGGTTAGAACCCGAAGGCGCTCCGAAGCGCATATAACTTGCTGATATGCGTAGAGGAGGCGCGTCTGTTCCCTTAAGTAATGAGGAAGCGAGGAGAAATCATCGAGAGGAGTTCGAATCGTGTATGAGTTGCCGTTGAACTCAAAAAACGGATGGGGGCTCTGAGTCAACAAAATGTTGTCGAGAGAGGGGAACACGACAGATTTAAGTTCGATTTTCAGTTTTTTCTCAATTCAATCCACGTAAGCAAATCCAAGTAAGAAAAAATAAAAATAATTTACTAGGATTTATACTTTTCTGACTTTTCTTTTGACCTCATTTAACCTTTTTTAATTAATAAATAATAATTATCTTTTTTTATAAATAAAAAAAATCCTTCTTTTTATACTTTTCTTTTATTTAATTCCTTTTTATAAATTTAGGATTCTTGTTATACTTTGGCGTCTTTCATCTTTATACATAAGTAATTTTATTTATTAAATCAGTCTTTATTTATAATTTCTTTTTATTTTTCAAAATTATTTATATATAATTTATATTTATTATGGTAAATAGATAAATAATGTCTTATTTTATCTTTTAATTTAAACAATTAATACTTTTAAAATAATTTAATTTTTTTACCTCATCAGACGGATGGTTTTAACTTTAAATTGTCTAAATATTTTTTATCAATTAATTTTTAAAGACGAAATTTACCCAAATTCAATCTACTGAAATGCCTCGACCATAATATTTATGATAAAATAAAAAATATTACCTTATATATGACAACCATTTACAAAATAAATACTTTTGTTTAGACAAATAAGAAAAATATTTAATAAGTAACGTTTTTAGCAATTAATAAAATGAGTTCTTTAAAGAAAAATTGTATGTTCATATTTTTTTATTATAATTCTGGGTGATTTTATATTTAAACAATTAAAGTAAAAAATTCAGTCAAAAATAAATTAAAATCGAATAATAAATAAAATGAAATTCTCAAAAATTATAGCCGTATGAAATAAAATGTTCTTTATATCCCTTCAAAAAAATGAATATTATGATGAAAGTCAGACGACTGAAAAAAATTGCAACTTCGAGAAGGGGGGTCAAAAACTTCAATGCAAAGTATCCAATAACCAAAATGTTAGATGATGCAGGTTTTTTATTTCAAAAATTCATATTTATTTTTAAATGATTTTTATTAATTAAATAATTAATTTAATAAAAAATTCTGTTAAAAAAAATAAAATTTTTCAAAAACCACAACAATTGTTTTAATTATCATTATTTTTATATTTATAGTTGAATTTCAAAAATAAATAATAAACAGAATATATTTTATTTTTATTTTGAAAGAAAATAAAAAAAATCGGTTGCAGTGAATTAAAGTCTCATTAAAACAAATTAATGATTTTCAAAATTCAATTCATTGAAACATTTTATCGGATTTTTCATTGGTCAATTTGTAATTATAATCATCAAATTGAACCCATTCTTTCCGATTATATTTTATATATTTTGTCGCTGACTATTTATGATCCCGTTTCAATTCGGCTCTGAAAATCACAGTTTTCCCGATCATTAGAACAAATTGTGCAATTTTCTCATAATTTCTGTGTGCTTTTTTTGATTTTATATCGATTAAAATCGGATTTTTCCGTGCCCAAATTTCAGAGGATTCTGGGAGTTTGTGTGCCACAAGCAGCGCAACCCATCCCGAATATTGCCCAAGCCAATCACAGACATATAGTAATTGCTTGAATTACAAAAACAGATGTTGGAAGCAGATGGAAGTGTGAAAAATTTATATTTTATGATACTAACATCAATCTCAGTTTACCAAAAGCTTACTTTTGAAAAACTATAAGAAACTTTTTTTTGGTCTCGAGAAAGAAAAACAACATCCTTCAATTTTTGTTCTTTTTTTGGATTTTTTTTTCTATCAAAAAAAATTTGAAAATTCTTCGTTGTTTTTTTCGCGGAAATCATGATATTGTTCTTCGTATTTTTTTATTTAAATATTATTTATATTTTTGCCAACAAACTCAACTTACAGTTGATGGAAGAAACACCTCCGAATTCCGAAATCGGAAGCATTTTAAATACGATTCCGCCGAATTTACGTGGAATGCCTTTACAGTACGTTGTTGATAGTGACTTCTTTACCGTTACGGATAATGGGAAATTGTTAGTGAAAAAGACGATAGACTTGGAAACGTTATGTTTACAGCATAAACTTTGTTGTGGACTTTTGGTTTGTACAATTGAAGCTAGTATTCTTGTAAATAATAAAGATCGGGAAGTAATCCATAATATTGAAATAAACGTTCAAATTTTAGATAAAAATGATCATACTCCGAAATTTCGTTCTCCGGAAGAAAATATAATAATTAGTGAGTTCACGCAAATTGGAACATCAATTTCCTTAACACCTGCTGCCGACGGAGACGCTACCAGTGCGTATCGAATTAAGAGTTATAAATTATTTGAAGCCACCGACAGTTTTATCCTTGACTTAAGTAAATTGCCGTCAATAAATCTCAAAGTGAGAAAACGTTTGGATTATGAAGCAAAAAGTCAGTATGATGCGTCTTTACAAGCGTGTGATGAAAAAGACTGTACGACTCAAAAACTGACTATTAATATCAAAGACGAAAATGATAATCAACCGATTTTCGAAAGGGAATCTTATAATTTCACAATTAAAGAAGACATTAATATCGGTACAATTATTGGAGAAGTCAAAGCCAACGATTTAGACTCGGGAAAATTTGGTGAAATTCAATATTTTATAAGTACTGATTTTGATGGAGATGTACAGTCTATGTTTTCTGTGGAGTTACGTACCGGGAAAATACGATTACAGCAAAAATTATCCACGAATACAAGATCAACATACCCTTTTAGAATATTAGCCAAAGATTCTGATCCTCTCAATGCCAAACAAGCGCTTTGTAGTGTAACAATTCAAGTTGAAGACGTTAATGATCATAAACCCGATATTCGATCTGTACCAAATTCGGCTACGTTCAATATATCAGAAGAAGTCAATCCGCGTTATATAACAACATTGAAAATAATTGACAATGATCAAGGACGAAATGGAATTGTTGACTGTCGACTGGACCCAGTTTGTGAAGGATCTTTTGAATTAATTTTGAAATCTAAAAATGTCTATTCTCTGAAAAGCTTCAGAAAATTCGATCATGAACAAGAACAGAAAATCGATGCTATTGTTATTTGTAAAGATCAAGGAGAACCGAGTCTCGAAACGAAGAAAATCATTCCTATAGACATAATTGATGTCAACGAATTTAGACCGTATTTCAAAGATAAATCGAAACCTATTACGGCTAACGTTCAAGAAAATTCCCCGCTTGGCAAAAAAGTCGTTACGGTTACGGCGTTAGACGAAGATAAATCTGCAGATCTGAGGTATCAAATTGATAATTACGGTGCAGAATACTTTGAGATTGATTCTAAATCTGGAGTAATTGTTTGTGCAAATGTAAGATTATATATTATTTGTTATATTGATAATAATATTAACATACCATGAATCTAAATAATATACTAAAATAATGTCATTCAAATGTCTACCGCTTTTAAAGTATCAGTACAATCCGAAATGTAATCATCTAAATAATGATCTAGTAAGAAAATATTGGATAAAATGGATTATGGATGTTATTCTACATATAAAGCACAGAGAAACCCTTAAATCTAAACATTAGTTTTAGGTGTAATGTTACCTTAAGAAGAAAAGCATGTTTTATAGGAACTTCACAAAGTAAGAATAAAAGTTGCAAAAATGTGGAAACGTCTTTTTTAAAACAGAGTAACTTTAAAAATTTCCTTTTTCCACATAAATCATGTCATGTTGTAATTTTTTACCATTTCGTCTTTTGAAATGAATTCCTTACCGTGAGATTCTTTATTCAAGTTCCAGTGTATTTTTATTATTTTTTTAAGACTTAATGATAAAATATGAATGACATAATTTATCCTTAGCGGTTAAATGACCACTTTAGGTAAGAAAAAGTGACCGAGAAAACTATATAACCAATATGTTGCTTCGGTCAAACAGTAGGGTAAAAATGGGGCTTCTCCCCACATGACCCCCCCC